>WURT03666308.1:0-17743 GCA_009936505.3 Holothuria glaberrima | reverse complement strand
ATATAAGGCTGGATCGACCTGTTAGGCGAGATCTGTATATCGTCAATACAACTGGCGGAAAAAAAAAAAAACAATTAAATGCATAAGATTCCCATTTTGATTCTGAGATACATGGACTTTATTCCAATGACCCTTAAGTCCTTAGTGTTAACCGGTACTTGTACGTAAGTTGGTGTGCAGTGAAGTAATTGCATAAACATTAATTATGTGGTAAATCGTACTTGCGTATAGAGTTACGCATTCCCTTATAAAGCAGTGTGTAAAACCATAAAGCGAAACAGTGTTTTAGTCTAAGGGTCGAGTTGTCTCATCAGTCGCATTTTTCATACCATATTTCACATTAATCCCAATTTATAGAAATAAGTATATATACATTATGAATTTTATTTTAGATTCTGTTTTCCTCTTTCACAGGCCTGCCGCTGAAACTGGTGAGGGTGCAAAATGTTAACATTTGCAACTGTTGTTTCTCTACCTCCACCACCACAATCAGAAGAAGGACCATCATCACAAGTAGGTGAAATTGGATCCCCAAAGACAAAGTCCACTGCCACACCTGCCTGAGGAAGAAGGTTACCTACAATGTCATTCTCAGGAGAAAGGTTACAGCTTTGCAGCTGGCGCCAGTCCATTGTTGCTGAATTCCCATTGCATGGACAGTACTCAATGTGGATTTGTAGTTTTCCCACTTATGATCAGTGGGCATGCAGAAGTGACATTTGTTTCGTCAGCATGAGCTGGCCATACTGTATTATGGACCCACAACAAATTGTCCATTTAAATTGTCTGAAAACGGCTATGTAAGTTTCTTGTACTCATTTAGTGAGAGTTATGGCATCAGGAAGAACAACAATAAAATAGCCCAAACATGGTTGGATGCGAGATTTGCCACTCATTCCAACTGACAGGTCCCTCATCTGATAGGAGGGGAGGGTTAATGGCTGTTTTGGTCCCATGTCCACATACTGTACCTCTGATAAACACAAATAGATGAGCTGCCTTGAATAATAATGAACAGGTGTAGTGGTGCATGTAATCAACAATAAACCCTTGAATTTTTCCTGATGCTGTAAGGGACATGCCATATTTTGTTAATTTTAGCCTTTGTTTTTGAAGCATTTATGTCAAAGACACCTGTCGTAATGGTATCCCCTAAGGGATTTATCGTGGAAGTTAAAATTATTCCTTGCCAAACTGGTTTGTAATTAGGAGACAGCCTGTAGTAATTTATCTTTTATCAAACATATCATTTGAATGAATCACTCCACTACCCGGACTCGGTCAGTCATTGTCCACAACAGTGTTAGTGTTAACAAAACATGTACAATGACAAACAACTCAGTCACTTCTGTAACGACAACTTGCTGTAAAATGACTCACACATCAGTCACAAAATTGCTGACTGACATACGGGTCACCTTAATTGACTGAAAAATGGGAAAGACAGTTGGTACCCCTGTACAGATAGTAACAGTGGACTCACAATGACCAACCCCTTGGTCACAACTGTGATAGACAGTTGAGTAAATGTGTCTCACCCCTCGACAGTAACTGCCCCTCAGTCATGCTGATGGCTGACAATTGTGGTTCAGTGACGGACATGTGCGTCACACTGTCATTGGTCAATGACCCACATTTGAAAGACAATGCCGGGGGGGGGTAGTGGGGTGCTACATTCAATTGATTAGTGCATAACACTTTGATCTCCACATCATTATTTTTGCATAGGCAATGAGTTACTTCAGAACCATCAAACTTTGAGGAGATAAATCTTGAGAAATGTAAAAGATATTGAAATAACTGATCTTTCATTGGAGGATTTTATCATTTGATGACTAGGTCATATATCAACTGTCGGTCCTTCAAAAATCGGTTCATTATGAACCTTGTACCGTGCCCATTATCTGATGGGTATCTATCTCTATTCTTGCACACAGCACATAAAGGAATAACTACCTGGTTGTACCTTCCAGTCGGACCAAACCTCCAATACATGTAGTACTTTTATGTCATATGTCTGTATGCATTGTTGCCCAGTCGGTCTCCTAGCTGTAAAAAGTCCCTTTGCTGTGCTGTTGCAATATAAAGCGCAAATGGGTCGATGTTCTGAGTTTTGAAAATCCCTCTTGTTGGGATGCATAGTCCATGCATTCTTTGGCAACACACACTCTATGCCTCTGTAGGCATCTCTCTTTATCTTCCACATTTACACCAGTCTAAATTGTCTTGTGAATCATCGCTTTCATCCGGACCCCCGTGTTCCTCAATCATCCCTTGCACCTCCTCAGGGTGCCTCAGTAGTTGAAGGCAAAATGTCCTCAATTGTGCCTCATCCTTTGTCTGAAGGAATGCTTACAAGAGCAATGAAAGTGATGCTGACAAAATTTTGATCACAAAGTGTATACAAGAAAGGCATTTCAAATCTAAAACAACTTCCAAACAATGTTTACATTCACGTAGGTGAAGGCTGATGTTGAAATGCCTAAGATCATAGGCATAAGAAGATGAAACTTGGATGCTGCAGCCCGCCCCTTCCGAACCTTGCATATTTGGGGCAAAAATTCAGTATTTTTGGAAATAAAATTATTGTGTGAAATCATGTTAAAAATTTTGACAACAGGGTTGGGCCACTCCCTCCTCCACTGAAGTTGGACCCGAGCGTTTGCATGGTAATGGTAATAGTAGTCTAACAATTTACTGTTCACTTCACGCAAATTCGCGAAAGCTAGCAAATGAAAAAAAAATTAAAATGGAATTCTTGGTGATATATTCAGTTCAAATTTAGCACAAAATACGATATGGGATTCCCTCTGTTTCGGAGGGTGGCATCCTCTGTATTCAGTCTTGCATACTCTACCCCCAAAAATACATTAATGTAATTTTCTGTTGCCCCTGGGAAATTGCCCCGTTGGTCCATGTTTAAAGCCCTGTTGTACCCGTCTACTCATAGATTTCCACTTAGTCTATTGACATTCTGCCATGAAGTAATTTCGTCAACGATCGAACCAGGGAGCTCTTACAGCTACGAAACAGTGAAACTATTAATGCCGGCCGTATGCCGTAACACACGGCAGATACAGTAAAACAGATTATCTGGCAATGATGATGGCAAATTCTGACATTTACATACAACCGTGTAAAATGAGTGCGGAAGGGTGGGGTAGGATGAGCTTGGGTCATCAAACTATAATTTACCTACATGAAACAGAACAACCACACATGAACACTAAAAAACTTGAGGTGATAAAAGATATCTACAGATGAGCGCGGCTTCCAAAGAAGAAAGTCAAAACAAGAAAGGTCGTGGGGAAGGGGTTCCCGAGGGGAAGGGAGGATATTTCTAGCCTCGGTTAGGATTAGCAACAAAGTTGATGATATGTCACCACCTCACTAAGAAAATGTTACAAGCCCACCTCAGCATTACAGTAATGAGTTCGCTACAATCAAATTGCTTCGATAATAAAAAAGTAATTTCAAAGCTGCAGTTTCGCCGTACCGTACATCGTCATTTCCTTCATCGGATAATCTGTTCAACCAGTTTACAGCTGAATAAATTTCGTAACCCACGGCTGTCCCTTGTTTTGAGTCTGAGTCTACGTATCACAGTATATGAGGTGTAGAATTCCTCACTCCTAGTAATTTTCTGTGAACTTAGAGGCAGGCTCGTAGCCAGACACGGTACTAAAGGGGCGAAAAAACCTCTAGGGGGCAAACTTTTTTTCAGGGGTCAGATATACTGAACTGTATTAAGGCAGTTATAATATTTGATCTTCTAAGAGGCGAAAATTTGTACAAGGGAGGCTTCTCCCCCGGCCCCCTCTTCCTTGGCTGCGGGCCTAGAAGGGGAAGCTTTTATCACAAAAGTAAAACTTCATCATTTACAGGTAGCAATTTATGCTCGCGTACAGTGGCGCCGCCAGACTTTGGTGATTGGGGGCGGGGGGCACCACCGATGATGCCATGGTTTCGAGAATTGCACCCTTTCTTATATGCCCGTCGTTTGTGTACAGCGGCGGGGATCCTTCCTTTATCAACACATAAAGGTGCCATCCTAGGGGAGGGGTTTAAGGAGAGGGGTAAATATCCATAGATCAATCACTCGGTCGAAACAAATTTCACCCTACCTCTTTTGGGATGATTCTAAAATTTTCAGAATTGTTTTATTGGGGGGGGGGGCGCGCCTCACGTGTGGATTACACAGTAAATAAAACAGGGTTTGCCGTAACATAACACCTACATTACTTGTGACTAAGCTTTCCCCTACCCCCTCATAACCGAGCTCTGGAAGCAACATGATAGAGGCACGCTTTATATTGATACAGCCCTGAAACAGAGCCAAAAATAAAGCATCACTGATTAGTTTGGCGTCCATGATCATTGAGCCTTGACAAATGCCCAATCATCCAAGACGTTGCAACGGCCATAGACTACCTCCCTAACTGCTTAATAGTTATCACTTCACTTTTCCTTGATACTTAGCCATAATACACTGCAGGGGTTACTCCGGGTGTTTTTTTAATTACAAGTAACAATAGCCTAAGTATAGTCGCGATGGGTTTGGAAGCCCAAAATTCTGTTCTCGCCTTCATCACAAGGTATGCCTGTATGTAATGTGCTCATACTCAGTTCTATGTAAAATCATTCTGAAAACCATAGTTGCCGGCACGGGGGCATGGGTGCGCGTGCCCCCAGTCGAAAAATTCTGGAAATTTTAAAATGATCCGAAAGGCGTTTAAGCTATAGATTTCTGTAGGGCTGGTGTGAGGTGTGTTTTTGACCGAATGAGGGATCTATTGTAATCATTTTCTATCACAAATGTGTCTCAAACTATCAAAATTTTCGCAAATCCTTCGCAAATTATCAAAATTTTCGCGCGCTTCAAACCTTACCACACTGTTGTTCTTATAATAACGGTTTGCATTCCATCTCATGACTATTATGAAGGTAAATGGTACCGGTTAGCGTTCGAAATAGCCGGTATCGCATTGCAAAAGGCGGCACACTTTCTTGCACATTCGATGTACTTCTCGAAATGCACAACGTAAGAATGCGATGCAGTGCGTTTGCCAAATTACAAAAAAAAAAAAAAAAAATACAGTAGAACGAAATAACAAACACACACAAGGTACCGGTCAGCGTTCGAAATAGCCGGTATTGCATCGCAAAATGCGACACACTTTCTTGCACATACGATGTACTTCTCGAAATGCATGACGTAAGAATGCGATGCAGTGCGTTTGCCAAATTACAAAAAAATACAGTAGAACGAAATAACAAACACACACATAGCAAGGCTGTCTAAGGAATGGACCCATTTTCAGCAATTATTCTTCAAAAAAAAAAACAAAACAAAACAAAAACCAAAACAAAAACAAACCACAAGATACGAATCCAATATGTATTTCCATATCAAATCACACAGCATGGGATCTTCAAGAGCTCCATTCATTGCTTTCGCAAACACATGGTCTGTATGTCCAATCTAGCCTACGTGTGTTATATATGTGTGTGCTTTAGAGTCAGTATGTTATCGGCGTAATCATGTACACTTACATTTGAAAACTAATGAAAGTCATTGTAAGGCAAAATTGCTACACCAAAAGAAATACATAATCATTTTTGTGTAGCACTTTTTGCTACACTAAAATATTTCACTAATTCGAACGCTCTTACCGGTACTATTCTGATCATCACAATTAAAAAGAAAAAGGCATACATCTCCAAACATATGTAGGGACGTTGTATCAATACGGTATCTTTCAATCTAATTTGTAGCAGAATGTGGAAGGTTGGAACTTTAAAGTGCGTATTTGCCGTAATACATTTTTCATATATTTTTACCGATCGCTCCGCGCGCAGCGATTATCGGTATAATTGGTGATTTGTTAATTCACTTACGAGGAAAAAAAACATTCCTCCTCACTTTTATACCTATCAGGGAGGTCTAATATCACCTTCTTGCACCTCTCCGCCCCGCTCATTCCCCATTATTGGAAGCTGTTCGTCTGGATTTTCGTTCAAAATTAGTAAATACGACAGTTGTAAAGTGCTCAGCATCATACTCTGTATTATCATTTTAATTTCAATTAATAAACATCCAGTGGCGTATTTAGTGAGGCCATTGGGCCATGGGGTCCCTCACTAATGTCGGGGTTTTTTAGTACCTAAAAAACGTAAATATTTTTAGAAAAATTTTACTTCAAAGGTAGCATATGTGACACCAGTTTGCATGTAAGGACACCTATTTTTCCAAAAAATTTCAAAGGAGACGGAGACACCCCTCCCCTTACACTCCTCCCCCAGGCCGGTGATAACACAACATACTGCATGGCAACCCGTCACAAAAATCCTGGCTAAAACACTGTAAGCAATATTGGTCCAGAGCTTCCGGATGGACCCTACACAGATATTTGCCTGCCTTAGATGCCCTTTTGTAATGCAAAATGAAGCAAAGGAAAATTGGGGTTATAGTTAAAGGCGCACGAATATTTTGGTGTAAAAAACTATCCCGAATAGAAGGCAGTAAAGTAGCCAAAAAAGAGGAGAGGGGGTTTCAGGTAAAAAGCCATACATAGCATAGTCTCCTCTCTCACCTAACCAAAAATTAGAATTCACTAATTTATGGACAAATTTTTCCAGTCATATGTGATCAGCTCCAAAAATATCCCAAAGAGAGCACCATTTTGCATCTTACCAACCTTAATTTAACAAAAATTTCTTAAAGGGGAGGGGGGCACTATCCCTCCTTAAACCCGTCCCCCAGAACGGCACCTTTATGTAGTGACAAAGGAAGGATCCCTAATGCTACCCTTACAAAAAATTTGTGTGGCAAAAGTTCCAATACCACACGTGAAATACTGTGTCAAACTGTGCAAAACTATGGTGAGGTGTGGAGAGGCATGAAATTTCTGTGATTTTTTTGCGTGTCAATGTGTGTCATTAATTAACAGTTGACACGCATTTCCAAAGTGCCATGCATTGACCATCATTTCCACACTTTGGACGTGGGGCAATGGGTGGAAAACCAAAAAACATCCCTTGACACAGGTAACACGAGGCAAACTGGGGTAAAGTAGGTAAAGTGTGGAAATGTGTGGGGAAGTGTGGTGAGGAGTAAAGTAAATTCTATAGTTCTATTTCGTTCACTGGCATTGTTTTTCACACTTTGCCCTGATTTGCCACATGTGTCAATTTGACACAACTTTCCCCACTTTGACCCAGATTTTACGGTGTGACAATCATGCAGGGAAAAGCGTGGTCCTGTGTGTCAGATAGGTTCCAATACCACATATGTCACCACGCATAACCACACTTTTTTCCTTATGTGTTTTCATATGTTCTTCCACATGTGATTATGTGTGTTCACACGTGGCATGCCACACTTTTTTTGGTAAGGGTAGAAACAAACGTAGGGCAGCACAAAAAGAGTACAAATTACACAAACATGGGAGTTTTACCGAGGTAGCATAACTACATCATCAGTGGTCCCCCCTCTCATTCACCAAAATCTGGCGGCACCACTGCTGAAAACACGGTCTTGCTTCCAAAAAAGGTCATGCATTTATTATTCACGTACTACTCTTTTATTACAGTGGCGGATCTAGCGAGTAATGGGCAAGGAGGGGCAATTTAACATGACAAAAGTGAATGAGCATATTTGTTTGCGCTGGTCTGTGGCAACATTGTTTCCCGTTTTTAGTATCGTACCTACTTCAGGCAGCCTGGAACCACGCGCCGTCGAAATGGGAGGGGCATTGGGCCATGCCCCATCCCCTCACGGCTGCCTTTTTTTTTTAGATCCTAAAAATACGTAATTTTGTAACAGAAATTTTACTTCAAAAAATAGCATATGTGGCGCAGATTACATGTAAGGACCCCTATTTTTTAAAAATTTTTCAAACGAGAGGGGACACCCCTTCCCTTAGACCCCTCCTCAAGGCCGGCGATCACTGTTGCCCTTTTTTAGTTGCTAAAGATACGTAAATTTTGTAACACGAATTGTTTGTCAAAAGGTATTATATGTGGCAGCAGATTGCATGTAAAAACACCCAATTTTTCAAAACACCTCCTCCCCTTAGACCCCTTCCTCAGGCCGGCAATCACTTAACATTCTGCATCCCCCCCCCCTTTGAGAGAAATCCTGCGTACGCTACTGTTTGCTCTCAAACTTTGCCCGTCCTAAAATAAGCCCTATATCCGTTACTATATATGATACGTACATCACCTCGCATTATGTATGTCTACGCAATCTACCAACTGGCGTACGGGATTCACCCTTGGAATCGCTAAGTGAGTAAGTGTGATGAGGGGATAGGGAAAATCATGCAAAAATTCAATCCTTTGTCGAATTTCACTCGACTTAAAGCAATAGAAACAGAGTGTGGTGAATAAAAAGGCCTGAGCAAAAAACCCTGGATTCCTAGCACAAACTTCGAGTGGAAAAGCTCTAACCTAGTAAATCACAAATTGCTATTGCGTCACCCTGAAAACTTTCTCGTCCCATCCCCTCCCCTTCCTGGTACAGTGTTCCGTTTAGCAACCTGTCTACTGGGGACAACGTTTATCTTTTATCGATTCTCATTTGAACATTTTGCTGCATTTTTGTTTTAAATTTTGTCAGTTCTTGGCATGATAAGAGTTCTAGTTAGGGCAGTCTTCTTCCGGTCTATGTTCCTGTGTGTTCGACCTTGACTTTGGCAAACTGTCACGTGAATTCGGAACTATATCCTTAGACCAATATCCAAACAAATTCAGACGGAGTCGTAACTAACTGCTAGTGCCGCTAGTTCAAACCATTATTTGTGAATACGGTATTACCCCGCGAAGCGGACTATTTGTCAGCTACTCAGCTTCCAAAACATGGTGGTTCGGTTACGGTATTGCAGTTTTTTCGTTCCAAAGGCAATATTTAATACAATTTCTTCCAGCATATCGACAGATGTAAGCTCTCTCTCTCTCTCTCCCTCTCCCTCTCTCTCTCTCTCTTTCTCTGTCTCTCTCTCTCTCTCTCTCTCTCTCTCTCTCTCTCTTTCTCTGTCTCTCTCTCTCTTTCTCTGTCTCTCTCTCTCTCCCTCTCCCTCTCCCTCTCCCTCTCTCTCTCTCCCCCCCTCTCTCTCTCCACATATATTACCGGTCCTGTACAAATCGATCTCTCCCAAAATCGTAGCGTCTACCATTTGGTATAGTTTGGTATGCCTGGGTGTTTAGCTTCGTAAAGTGATTACTGTGGCATCTTCGTGGTACAAATAACAGTGAAAGCGGCCGGGATGTGAACTGACAGTTTGTGTTTCGTTCAATCAAGGTCACATCCGCAAACAGAGAGGAGAGAGGATGTGAAATTGTTTTTCGAACATGTACGCAGTGCTGGTATTACCATGGTATTATTGTACTATATCATTGAAGTGTTTCGTTCACTCGTTTCGTGCGGGAACTTTGAGTTGGTGTGGCGAAAGTTGTTTAAAAAGTGGTGGCGCTCGAACAGTTTGATCTCTTTAGTGTGAGTTTTGAGCCCCTTTAATTGGCATTTAAAGTTTCAAAACCAGGGTCATTTTAAATGTCTTCCACGTGATAATTACAAAACCAATGTGACCAATTTTGACATTTCATTGCTGCCAATTTGAAAATATGCAGATGAAGTTATTATCTAATCACGTTGCATGTTCACTCGGTCGACTCCATCAAAGCTCAAAACCATGTTTTTTTTAAATCATTGTAAAATGCTTATAAGATATAAAGATATGCCAAAAGAATGTATACAAGAAAATTCGTTTCAACATTTTATGGCCGTAATTTTTGAAAACATGCAAATATAGCTATCATTTAATCACTTTAAATATTGCGTAACCTTTATTGTTTCCCCATGTCTTGAAATCATTGTGAAAATTTAGAATCATTCAATTATATTAAATGGGAGAAATATAATGCCCAAAGATATTTTTTCAACATTTTGGCAGCCATTTTGGAAATATGCAAAATAGTGAACACCCAATCACTTGAAATTCAGTTTGAATTGATTCGGTTAAGTCTCGCAGCTACAGGAGATTATTCAAATCATTTAAATATGGTAAATAGAATTGCATTTATCTTTTAAGATATGTCCTTTTTTATTTCCTGCCGGCTATTTTGAAAATATGGTGCCATGGCCACTTAAACACAAAATTTCGTTGGGGTTCACCTTTTATCTTACTTAGATTATGTCATTGACCATATTTGCCAGATTTGGTGCTTTTAGCAAAAAGTGAACTAAATTTCCATGTACTTAGAAAGCTGTACTATTGGAGTTTGTTGTAACAACCTAATGGTTGTACCCTGACCTTTCTATAAGCCTGTTCCCACTATTATCGTGAATTTTTGGTTTTGCGTGGGTTAGTTAGTTATATGAGGTTTAACGACACATCAACACTTATGTGTTATATAGTGTCAGCTAGGTAAAAAAGGGAATGGTGGTGTAAAAATCAACTAAAAAAAAGGCAAGATGGGGTAAAATTCCACTTAAATATCTGGACAAAAGCTAAATGCGGGAGTCATGTTAAAATTAACATGTAAAGCTTACTTTTCTTGAGGAAGCGTGGGAGCTGACCTAGCTAAGCTTGCTCTGCCGAAGCTTCCCTAGGCTTTTTTTTTACTATGTGTGTGTGTGTGTATTAACAAGACTTACATAAGCTTTTCTTTGGCCTGCGGAAAATTTTAATGAGGTTTTCATATTGTTTCACACCTGATTTTTCGGACTCTCGCTAGTTTCTGACAGGAATTTTAAAACCGAAACGTGTCCAAAGTAATTGGGTGTTGTTCCTATCAGCTAGGCAAATTCTCCAGAATGTGCAAATATTTGGGAATGTGCAATGCGAATGGCGTCCTGGGGCTTTTGCTGCTATCAGAGCATGATAAATTCAAGAGTTTCATTCAATATTTAATTTGTTTCAAAAGTGATTACAACAGGGAATATACGTTATCATACAAATCATAGTAGTAGGAAACTATTTCGTTAACACTATAACAAACCACCAGAAGTGTAGACTAGTAACTAAATGAAAATAAATACATAAAATTGAGGTACGTGAGAAACTATGTGTGCCAGGCCCGCGTGCAGCTTTTCCAATGGGGAGGTTTGATTTTGTCAAAAGAGGACCATTAATATTTGACAGTATGAACGCCGAGTGCCACAATCAGATAACACATAGTGTGGCAAGAAAATGTTATCTTAAATAAATCCTTATATTCCCTTTTTGGAATTCATGTGTTAAAAAGTTTCAATTACCTCTTAAAAGGTAACGAAATAAAGGCATGTCAAATTACTAAAGCCACGAGGCATGTGACATTACTAAAGCTACTAGGCATGTCACATTACTAAAGCCACTAGGCATGTCACATTACTAAAGCCACAAGGCATGTCACATTACTAAAGCCACTATGCATGTCACATTACTAAAGCCACTAGCGACCACAAAGTTCATTTCTTGTTTTTTATACTGGTACTTTTGAAAAGTAATACGAGACTCGCAAATGTGAATATTAATGTAAAATGTAATAACGATTGTATGAAAAGCCACATAATTGTCTGATCAGCCAGTGGTGATCGTTTTCAATACATCAGTAATATTGCATAGAAGTATGGAATTTTATCTCTTTGCTTTCATTGAGTAAGCCACTCCCATTTTTGTAAGATCCTGGACCTCCTGGACTGCTGGAAGTTTCTGGGCTTCAGAACAGCTATATATCAAACCATTCGGAGAATATGACAATATGACAAGCAAATAACATTCAATTCTCTCGTGTTTTCTGTATGCAATACTCAACTTGTATTTTCTAGTTGGCTGAATTAATTTTATGTTGAATAATTTTAACCATTTCTCTGTCTTTAACAAAATTAATGATCAGTTAATTTCAGTCTGCAACTATAGTTTTTTCGGTCATTGAAATAATTCACATCGGCGATCGCCTTAAGTCGAGCTGGAAATGTTCCGTCCCTGCCAGTAAAAACATTTGGGGAACTAGTTGCAAAATCCAAATGATGCCAACTTGAAATTTACTCGGTGATGGGATCCCTACTTTCTAATTAGGGAAGAATCTGGGATGTAGACTATTTAATGAAAAAAACAACTCAATAGCATTTTTGGTTTTTACAAATTAGAGTATGTATGAAGATGAGCAATGGTTGAAGGAAGCTGGTGGAAAGATTTGCCGTGTCCATTAAATCCATCTTGGGGACTGGCTGATATCTCTGAGCTTGACCTAAGCCAGCTTAAACAGAATGTAGACGAAGATGACAACCAACTGATGGTTGTTGAGACTGCTGTCTATCGGGCCTTTCTGGAATTTCCTTGTGGACGCTTTTTTAATCATAGAAGAGTCAGTTCAACTGAAGCCTTGAAATACTTAGAGTTGGCCACACAGCACGTCAGGAATAAATTTCAAGGAAAGGCTGAAGCAGAAATTGGCTATGGCATTATTATTTACACCTTTTATATGTGGATATGTGCGGATGATTCAACTGAATGTATTTTGCGAAATCTTAATGCAAAGAGAGATGATTACCCCGCGCATGAATCTTTCATACATGCCACTCAGGCGTACTTTTTATCGCGATTAGGACCACGTTTTCGCAACGAAGCATTAACGCTTTACGAATCAGCAACAAAAAGGTTTCCTGATAACTGTGAATGGTTGTTCGGGAAAGCACTAATGTTAGGCAGGGAAGCTCGACAGGATGGGTTTATCAAAGGATGGGAGCACAAACACGTCCGGAATACATTTCAAAAAGAAAAACGCATTTTGAAACGAATACTGGAGCTGAATTCAAATTTTCATCTAGCTAGGGCTTTCTACGGGCAAACACTATACAGCCTTGGTGAGAAAGGTGCAGAAATCGAAATATCTCGAGCGCTACAGAAGGGCGGCAAAAGTCGAAGTATTGCATTGATCGCTGTCAGATTTTTCAGAAGATGTAACCAATTTAGCAAGGCGGAAGAAATCCTTACAAGGTTACTGGAGACATATGAAACAGCAGAGATCCATTTTCAGCTCGGACACCTGTACAGCGTGCAAGCCCGACATGTGGATATTTCCGAAAGGCCCTATTTGTGGAAGGCTGCGTTGGGTCATTTTGACTGCGGTGCGAAGTTAAACGTTTGTCATTACTCCTGTTTCACCGCGAGGGCGGAAATGTGTGCATTATTAGGCAAAACAAACACGGCAAAAACATTGTTCAAAGAACTTTTCGAGCACGTTTACAAAGAATCACCCTATCTGCTCAAGAACGAGGTGGTGAGTATACATTTTGCCCTAGAACTGGATTTACCTGAACATATGCAAGTTTTCTCCACGAGCGAGATCGTGAAATACGCACACAGGTATATTATGCTAGCTGCAGAGGACAACAAAACGGCAATAAACAATGATTTCGAGAGCGTTACTAAAAACGTCAAGAAACGATTGGACATGTTATGGGAGATTAGTTGGAATAATGTCCATAGAAAAGATGTTCGTCGGTTGGCGAGACTAAAGATAGCAGATTCTAATCGACTCTTGGGAAAGTTTAAAGATGCTGAGATTCTTTACGATACTTTGCTTCAGGAAAATGAAACAGCTAGTGACAAAGCAGAAATTATATGGGGCTTGGCAAAATGTTACTATAGCCAAGGGTACGAGTATTATGATAGGGTAATTATTATGGCAATGAAGCTTGAAAGAATGGATCAAACAGAATTTTGTGCTGATGAGCTGTTTGCTGATGTTAACTTAGGCAGAGCTAGATCTGAGTTGGCCAGTTTAACAGTGGCAGGTTCTGACAGAATTTCTCTGACATCAGATGTTTTGGAACAATTAGAAAGCGCCATTGAAATGGGCAGTCTGGAAGCATGCTACTTGTTTCTTGCAAATGAAAACGATATTCACAAACACTATTTTTCCTTACAGTTGAGATTTCCTGAGGTACTTGCAAAGATTCTAGCTGTTTGCGAAAATGACCGTTTACGTACTGTTCATACTCATTTCAGACTGAAAATGGATGATGGGACAGAGTTAATTTATGATGAAGAGGCGAAGAGGAATGATATTTTGCTACAAGTGAATAAATTTGTTAAATACGACATAGTCATCAATGATGGCACATGTATGGAAGAAATTCGTAGTGAATATGAACAGCTTGAAGCACTTCGTAAAACTCGTCTGGACTTCGAGTATGAGCTTCTGAGTAGAAAAGAAGGCGAAAAGTGGAACACCTCTTGTAAAAGCAAGTTGATTGAAGTTCTTCGAATTGCAAGGGAAATATTGGATCATATTATACATGTATACCAGGTAAATAAAAATATTCAAAACTTTCTCTATAGAAACACAGTCTATTCCCTTATCTTCTTTCAGCTTATCGTATTTTTTGGATTATCTTCTGTAAATAAATGTTTAGTAAAGTATACCTTTTGCTTCAATTGTTCTCGTATAAAATGAAACTAAAGCCTCACACCAACCAAGTTATATTTCTCATGGAACATTTGCTTACATCAGTTTTTTGTTGTTTTATAAGAAGAAATAACAAGCCCCTTTAAAATGTTAGGAGGTTCTTCTAATCGTTGCGAAGAGGTTAAAGGAATAGACTATACTTATTTCTGATATTTTTGGGGAGGCCCTTTCTTAACTTTCCTTCTACACTTCGATGGCACTGAAAGTGTATGAAACATCCATTAAAGATTGATTTGCAGCTAGAATAGTACTAGAAATAAAAAGATATGATCATATCACTCCTGCTCTGATCACTGGCTTCCAATACAACAACGCATCAACTGCAAAAATCTGTTACTAGGGTAGAAGGGTCTTCATGGCCAAGCCCCTGGATTTTTGTATGAACTTGTCATTCCATTTACTCCGGCTTGTTATCTCCGCTCCCAAAATGCTAATAAAGGACTGGGCGTCACTGTAGGTATCTTAGTGACGCGCAGCGCTCACTTGTGGGGGTTTGGCCCCAGGGACCCTCTGTAGTACCCCTGGTGGGGTCCAGCAATAATTTCTATTTAGCGTCATGGGGTCGCAGCCCATGCGGAGGCTCTGAATATTTGTAAAACATATTACCATTAGAATGAAACATGTGACTATCTCCAAAATGTCATTGCAGTGCGTTTAAATACGGCACACACACAAAAAGAATCACAATTTGACCACTGTGTTAGTCTTAATCACACCCACTATGTAATGATAGGGGTAGGGGTGAATGGGGACAACGAACCTTTTAATTTTTTGCCCTGAGGTTAAAAAATAAATCCACTCATGCTGACCAATAGGGACTAATATTTTGCAACTGACAGCTCTGACAGATCCGGGGCTAGCTGGCCAGTAAATGTGGAAAAGCCCGCTTGAATGCAGTTGTGTGGAATCTGGGCGCCTTAAAATTATATTATTTTCTTCAGCAATAAATGAAAAAGTGTGACTAGCTCCTGCTGAGACCATCCCTAATACATGCGCGAAATGGTGAGAGAATTATCGTTTCGCCATGCAAATTTGAATATACTAGTACCTAGTATAAAGAGACCTTAGTCTATGAGAGTAAAGCTACTTAATTTTCCTCATAATTATCGGTTACGCGTTGAAAAAGGCAATCAAAATTGCATTTTTTACGGTTTTCGAACCTTAGATCTGACTTAAAGATAATCGATTTGGGTGTTGTATGGAAGGGAGAGGACTCAAGGCGGCGGTAGTCTTATATCTTTTGAAGATAAAGGTTGAAACATTGGCTGCGGATTACATCTCCAAATGAAGCAGTCCTTCATACAGTTTAACAAATGGATGCGCGAAAGGCGCGCCGGAAAACTGCAGTTTTGGGAACATTTTGTGCAATTTTAGTCGTATGTTTGAGTGAGCAAGCGACGGTGGGTCCTCCTGTTCATATAGACATATGCGTGAATGGTGTGTTTGTGCATAATTTTTCATACCCAAAATCTTAGTGGGGCACCACGGGGGGGGTGTGGGCACATCCAGTGTTTGAGGGGGAGGGGCACGTGCCCACTGTCCCCCTTTGGCAACGGCACAGTCCAATTGTTTATGTATTTGATCAAAGCAGGAAAACCTTTCTGATCAAAATAACAGGAAAAATCTAAGTTCCTGTTAACTGGCACCAGAGAGTTGTTAGGAAGAAGATTCAACATTGTATAAATCAACTAGGAGCAGTGATGCATTGTCAAAATGACGATGAGAAGAACCACGCCTTACTTTGGACCCGTTAACTTTTCATTGCCAACCATCATGCAGAAGATGTGAAATTTTTATCTTTCGTTGTTTTATCTTTCATTGTGAGCCACAACTGGAAAAAGGCCGTGGCCGGCTCGACTTACACCAATTGGTTACAACCTGGGCCGTAAAACCTCATCTAACTAACAAGCTTTCGTCGTCATTCTTCACAATAAATATTGTTTCACTTAAATTCAGCCAAATTTATTTTCAAATTACTTTTCGACTTTGTTTCTTAATGATGGGGAAATATGCTAAAAACTGAGAATAAGGAAAATCTTTGAACCAGGTTTCCAACAGGTGACGTATTCAAATTGGGCACAAATGAAACACATTGTTAAGTGTTGTTGACAGTATTTTTATCGAAAATCCTGATTAAACCTTAGCAATTGGCGGAAACAAACTTCAGTTCAAAGCATGTATAAAAATTGCCTTTGGGGATTACTTGGAAAAAAGGAGATCATTTGGGTTTAGTCTACAGAAACTTAGTAATCAGAACAATGGGACCTGTCAATCAAACTGTGATGTTTTAAAAGAATAAACTCATTTCGAGCGCACATAGCATGACAGATATGGTGGTCGTATCTCCTTCCTAACAAATTTCTGCAGGCGCTATCACAGCTAATCCGAGGTAGACCAAAAATTTTTGAAATGGAAATTTTCTGTTAAAACTGCTTCAAAAATATGAAACTCGGCTGTATGTATTCCTTTGTTCATTTGAACGTGCTTTTTAAGAACGTCGGTTTATATACAATGGAAACACGGTGATTTTTCCCTATACAATATTTAGCGTTTGTTCGTTGTTTAGTTATTGTAAATGAAACAAGCTTAATAAAGTTGTTATCTATTAGCAAACTAACACTCATCATAAGGTTGTCTCTTTTTCTCTTCTCATGTAATTTTGGTCCTTGAGATCTTCTTGGATTTAATTCTGCTTCCTAGATGTTGGTGCTTGGGAAATCCCCCGGTCGTTCCTTGTTTACTATACATTTTGACTGGAAGAAAGCAAATGTGGATAAAGTTTCCGCTGAGGACAAACTGAAAAAATGGATCAAGTCCTCGTTTCCTGGATATAACATGGCGGATAAAATTGTTCAGACAATTCTCAAGGTAGGTCTAGACTTGAAAATACCTCTTGTTGACGGATGTACAGGACGCTGGCTACTACCTACTGGAAGATTTCTTTGAACATTTGTTTGAATATCAGAAAGATGACCATGTACTATGGGTGGTAATAATTGTTCTCTTGTCAAAAGGATAGACGAAAATGTTTTGTAACGTATTCCATCTATCACAACACCTATAGTAAATTCACATAATACAACGAAATCGGGAATGTGACGAAAATATTTCTCTGATATGAAGAGACACTATACACAGCAACTAGGAGCAGTTTGTTACCTATATTGTAGTAACTTCTAACTGAGAACAGAACCAATTTGAGTCTATAGCTATTGTCACGGGTCAGAGTGGAGACGGCTGAGGGTGAACCAGTTCTTAGAGTTGGTTACGAGAGAAGACGCCAAAACAG
>WURT03666297.1:1741-17744 GCA_009936505.3 Holothuria glaberrima | reverse complement strand
TGGGATATATCACCCTACGACCCTGAAAAATCTCCCCCTATCATGGTTGATAGCGTGGCACTGTGTGTCATCTTGATGAACTCAGGACACATAGTTAAGTTGCTGAAGGTAGATTGGTGGTAGGCTAGTTTCAGGGGGATGCAGCTAGCAGCATATTTGAATAGCAAAAAGGAAAAATTCTGTCCATTATTGTCAAGTGAAAAATTGCTACTATCTTGGATGAAGTTGATATCTCAGTGCCAACTTGCCAAGTTTGGTGCTGGCTAACTGGGTATCCAAACAATGTAGAAAATGG
Organism: Holothuria glaberrima; assembly: GCA_009936505.3. Lineage (NCBI taxonomy): Eukaryota > Metazoa > Echinodermata > Holothuroidea > Aspidochirotida > Holothuriidae > Holothuria > Holothuria glaberrima. The sequence goes on along the minus strand of WURT03666297.1, from coordinate 17,449 downwards.
ATTTTCTGAAAGCGTAGCAGGAGACAGGGGCCCCAAGGCCTTCTCTAGAGGCCTTTTAGACCTTGTTAGCCTTTTGGAATCGTATATTTTGGGAAACTTGTACTTTATCATCACATCTCATACAAATGTCAGTTTTGTATGTCAATATCAGGATTTTTTTATGAATTCGGTGCTCGTTTCCAAACTAAAAATTTCCATGAGTGCTGGTCAGGCAGTGGGAGTTCCGTTTGTTACATGTGAGGGTTTTTGTTATCGTGTTTTGTGCAAGACAGGTAAATTGCAGATCATATCTAAATACAACTTTTTAAATACCATTGTAAATTCCTTACCGTCAACACAGTATTTAACTCTGATTGAAAGTGGGGGGGGTGGGGGAAGGGAGGGATAATGGATGGATAATGGATGTGACAGCTAGCTGGGCCCTCTGCAAATTAGTACAAAATGTACAAAGGGTTTAAATCAAATTCAGATAGGTATTTTTGGTATATGTTCACTGCATATCCATATATACATATCCGTATGATGGGCATTTCGTGTAGGTGGGATTTTCATTCACATGGAATGTACATGGTGTGGTGAGACAAATGCCAAATCAGTTTAAAGCAGAATTTGTACATGATTAGCCACATAATAATGGTAATAATTGTGAAGTATTCTTTTTCGCAGGTTGACTACCAGGAAGCTGAGGAGAAACTAGCAATGCAAACTGTAGAGCTGGCTGAGGTAAGCATAATGCAGGCCATGAATCCTAAATATGGCAGATTCAAATTTGAACCCTCTGGTCCATGGCCTGGGACCCAAATGGAATCTGATCAAATTATTGACCAGATTTGGCTTAGAATATAAACAAATTTGTTTACTTTGGAACCAAATCTAGTCAGTTATATGACTAGATTATGGTGCCCCTGGGTCCTGGACCAGTTTGTATTTGAACTGACTATTTTTAGGGTTTGGCAGCATTCAAACTCAATTGGGGGGGGGGGGGGGGGGGGGTGGGGGGGTATCGGAGGGGAGGGAGTATTTTGTTTAGGGCTGTTCACGTAACCCTTTCATAACAGGCATACATATTAGATCAAACTTTCCTTAAGGGCTGTCAAGAGCTTTGGAAATGGGCCAGGGCCCACATTGTCATGGAGAAGCATTGTTGGCACACATGAGCATCTCTGCCTTTGAAATATTTTTTTCTGGGGGTATGGGGAGGGGAGGGAGTATGGAGAGAGAGGGAGTATTTTGTTTTGCACAAGCTAGACTTTTTCAAAGCATCCCCAGGCCAACCTTTAAAAGTGTCCTTTTCATTTTTTGCACACATCAGACTAGGGACTTTTTTCAGGGTACACAAGGGCTTACATGAACCTCCCAGCAGGGAAGCTTCCTACAGAATGTACACATCACATATCAATACCACTTCTATTTTAAATTTCTATAAATGAAGCAGGCTCTTCCATAGATACACACTAAGACAGCCTCCTGTAGTGTAAACACCTCTAAAATGCTACCAACACACTTTAAATATGCACATGAATATCTAGTGCATGTAATCCTCAATGCCATTTTATTAATAACAACAAGAGTTTCAGATCCATCAACATAATCCTTCAAGGTTTCATCGTTGTTTTATCATGGATCACGTTTTCTGACTTTTGCGACAACTTCAAGAAATTTTGGTTTGATAGAATTCAAATGTGAGTGCTACTCCTACAGTGTCATACCACATTATCTGTCAATGAACCATATTTGTACACAAAGGCTTTTTTGGTTGGATATTGAATTTTACCTCTTTGCAAATGAATGTACAAAACAAAGCAACACTTCTTTTGCCCAAACACCTGTGACAACTTAACCACAGAGTAAACCTAATGAAATGATCTAACAAAACGTTAGACAGGAAGTATAAAATACAACCATGAATAACTAGAAGGAAAACAGGATATTTCATTGAAAATAGAGCATTAACAGTGCTGTATAATACACCTTTTTCATAATACCTTTTGCATTTTGTTGAAGCACCCACGGACCCGGGTCCGGTGGTCTAGTGGGAACAGCCTTGACAGAACCAAATCGCCGGTGAGGTTTATTGATCTGTGCATAAAGTGAGCTAGGAATGTCTTGCAAAATGAAAGAAAATTTCAGAAGCTGTTAGCAGCTATGTTAGTGAAAATCAGGCTTTTATAAAGAAAAACCCCAAAAAAAAAAAAAATGCAATATATGCACAATAATCACAATTTATAACACACAGAAAGACGAATATTTGCAAAAAAGAGAAAGCATTAAGTAGACAGGTTTTGAAAAAAAAACAAAAAAAAACTTTTTTTAATGAAAGAACATAATGAGCATGCCAGTTCATGAAGATTTCCAATGTGCAGAGTAGCATGGAATAACTTAGCTGGTGTTGCATCTCATGTCATGGTCAAACTGCTATAAAATTATGAAAACATACTTTTGTTCAAATAACCTTAGGATTTTAAATTATTTTTGACTAATGCTGTAAAGAAAGGTTTACTGCTATACAATATTTCAATATTAAATTATGCACTGTTATAAACCTCCCTCCCTGGGTCTCCTACTGGTCAGAAACTGAGCTGTAAAACCTCATCTAACCCTTGGTCTCCTAAAAACTACCAAAGTCTATCATTTCAACATCCTCATTTATGATACACAGCCAATGTTTCAAGAAGTGGATTCAAACATGGGATCCAGGGGGCCCTCTGAAGGACTTACTATCACAGTGGGAAAGCCTTCATAGCAACTTTAGGGGAAACCTCCCCATAAGCCAAGAAGTACTGTAATATATCTGACGGTTTTGGTGAATTGCAATTAAGTACTTGAGTAAGTAATGCATTTCTAAACTATAAAACATCAGTTTAATTATGCTGAAAGAAAAAATGTGTATTCATGAAAAAAAAATTGCCAAAAAGGGAGATATGCCAAAACCATGGAACTCCACCCCCACACCAATCCCCTCTCCAAATCAGGGCTACAGGCTGCTCTGAGGGCCTTAAATGTTGCAGGGTTCAACTTGATTATTTTTAGTAAGGGCAACAGCAATGAAGTGACTGCTTTATGATATTTGATATGAAAATGAAGCCATGATATTTTTTTTCTTTGTTCATACAGCTATAACATAGTGTAAACGCAGTTTATCGGGGCATGTTAGAGGGTTTTGGTCCCAATTGGTCCATTTTCTCTCCACCTTTATGTCAATTTCATCTCTTCATGCATTTCTAGGGTCATTACTGAAATTTGTGAGCTATTGCAACTGAGATTTCCTGGGGAGGGGGGAGGGGGAAATCAAATTTCTAACAACAGTACATGTATGGATTAGCATTTGCGCTGAGGTTCGCCACTGTGGCGTTCTCACAGATTACTCACGTGAGTTGATTATTTACTTGCACATGATCATCCATCCAACCTTTCACTGTCCCTTTAACTCAATTATTTTCTGACTGCCCCAACCCTTTAACCCAATTATTTTCTGACTGCCCCAACCCTTTAACCCAATTATTTTCTGACTGCCCCAACCCTTTAACCCAATTATTTTCTGACTGCCCAACCCTGGCACTTGAACACTTGATTTCTCTAACCAATCCTACACTTAACCTCCAACTCTGCAAACAAATCAACCCTTTTATTTTCAGTCTAACCTTACAATTCAAACCTATGGTCACCCATCCAACTGTAAATTTCAAATCTAAGAATTCCCACCTAACATGTACCTCACCCCATTTATGATCTATCCACCAGTGTGCATTTTACCCTTTTTATAACCCATCCAGTCTTGGGCTCGATTCCCCATTCCTGTCACACCAACTGCATACCTTCAATCCAAGCAATATCACTGTACATATATCAAATCCAACTTTCTGAAATGTTACACACAGAAGCACTACATCACAGACTTGTAGTGCCAGTACAAACTCCTGAGTAGGAGTACGAGGGCATGAGTACAAGTATGAGTGCAAGTACAAAGGCCTGAGTACAAGACTCCTTTTTCAAATTCTTTGAGTAGGAGTATGTACTCACATACTACAAGTCAGCTACATCATAAAACAAATCTGCAATGCAAAGCACTTCAACAAAATAGGTGCAAATTGTACATTCCTCCAAAGTAAAATAATGACTGCTGTCTGAAATGATCGCAATTTTGACGATAGAAATTTAAAAATGAAAAGCTTTGATGCCAGGCTACCTGATATAAATGTGATTTCTCAAAATAAACAGGGCTGAAATGCTGCTCATGCAGGCCTACAGACAGTTCCAGCAGAGACAACAATAATAACGCAAACTAAATCATATAAATCAAGTGTAGTGTTGGACCAATTACCAGTATTCAATATCGATACCGATGTTTGCAATGCACCGAGGTCAATAAAACTTATCAAAAATGCCAATACTATTTAGCCGATATATCTCATCCTTTACTTCATAAAACTATTGTTACTTAAGTATGTTTCACTACAAATTCCATTGTTTTGACTCATGAATATTTAAGATACAACACTTCATCGACAGTGCCCAATGGCCTATGATGTAGTGTGTAATATTCTCATTTCTCAAATATTCCTTTTAGATCGGTATCTAAAGATATTGAAAACTGGAATATCAGTATCAGTAATATCTGCTACTGGCAATATGAGTACAACACTAGACTTGAGACAGTGTCATATTTACTTGGATACAGGATAAGATTAAAATGAAAGTTTACAAATGAAACCTACATTCACATACCTCCACAAGTGGCAAATACTACTACTAAAATACTATTGTCCATGTTTCAAGCATTCTCCAAAGTATCAAAAAGTTGGCATAATTTATGATTTATATTCCCTTAATCAGGCAAATTCTTATCATAATGGTAAGAAGAACAAGAAGCATGAAATTTTTTCAACTTTCAAAAGGAATCTTTGACATAAACAAAGATTTTCAACTTAACATTTTACGCATCCAGAGCCAAACAGTTCAAAGACCTTGAAGCTATTTTTTTCAGCAGACATGACCTATCTACACTAGTGCTAAGCGGCTTTGTGTGACCACAAATAGAATGCCTTGATCCTAAAATACTAAATATGCATGACATTTTTTACCTAAAACTACCTATGAGCAAAACTAACAGTGTCTAAATAATATCTTCAAGCAACATTCCAAAGGCACTTAAAATAGTGTGTGCAAATTTTATACCACTTTTTTCATGAAAAAAAAATTATACATACACATTTTTAATTACTATATAGTTTGTGTAAGAAATATTTAAGTTTTCGCTTCACTAGCTTTTCACATATTTAGGGTTGGAAAAAATGTTTATTTCCCAGCAAGCATGCCAAATTTCCCATAGTTCTGACAAGTCTTCACAGCTATTTTTTTTTTTTTTTTGGGTTGGGGGGGGGGCTAAAAAAACAAAATAAGCCAAATCTGACTACAACTGCAATAATTTCCCTGCAAAAAAAGCTTCAGATTCCTGATTTCAATCCATTTTTTCTATTTGACAATAACAAATCTTTATATGTATAATTGAGCTTTATAGGTAGCTTTCAATTTTGTTGTTAAATTCTGGAACTGTACTATTTCCCAAGTCAGGAGGCAAGAAGAAGCAAAATGAATGATTCTGAAGGAAGATCAGAGAGATGTAAACAATTTCGCTGTCCTTCTCACATGGTTTCATAAAATGTGATATTTAACTTACACAATCTGTCAAATGACTATTCTACGATGTCTATCATTTCTACGATGCACTTCAGTGAAGAAGCATGGCTTCATTTTCTAATATTCAATGTCAGGACTATCACAAATGATGATTTTGCAGGAAGAAGAAAACAAAAAAAATAAAGAATCCATACTAAATGGATCAGAGTCGTAGCTGGTTTGATGCAAAGCTAATGATAAACACACTCCATTATGATAGAGTGAAATTAGAAAAGAACCCCAGTGTACAAAATGCTCAGAAGCAAAAAAAAAAAAAAAAAAAGTCGTGCCAGAAAGAAAGGAAAAAATTAGAGGTTGGGTGTAAGCTTACCATCTGAAGAGGAAGACACCCGTGGAGAAACAGTACTGGAAGGATCACTAGGATGAACAACGGCATAGAGAATTTCTGAAAAGGAAATGCAGGTCAAAGGTCAATACTCTCTTGATGGGGAAAAGAGACAAGATCATTTATACTACTTTACAACATTTTTATTTTGCACTTTTAATACTTTTAAAAAGCTTCAACATTTTGTTTCACTCACATAGAACCGTAAAAGTTGTGACATCCTGGTACTCATTCAAATGGCACAGTACAACAGACATATTTTATAACGAGGCAAAAAAAGTCCATAGTTTTGTCTAAATGATAAAAAAATGCACAGAAACAATTCTACCACCTTTGCTACACACTGTGTGTTTTTTGATTTGTCAAGATATCACATCTCTAATGATTCCTTTGTTGTAACTCAAAAAGCAGCAGTCGTTCTACAGCAAGTTACTTACCTGGAGTCTTTTCTGACAATGCATACCCCCTTCTTGCAGTGTTCATACCCCCTTCTTAGTGTTCATACCCCCTTCTTAGTGTTCATACCACTGCCTGCAGTATTCATACCCCTCTGGCCATGTTCATACCCCTTCTTACAGTATTCACACCCCCTTCTTGCAGTGAACACAGGGCATTGTAATCAACTTGCTATAAGTCAATTTCATTAGAAAATTGCAGCTTCCTTTTGTCTTATAACAATGACCGCAGTTTTATATACACAAAATTTGTAAAGATGTAGTTTGTGGCATTAGGTGGGAGAATCATTTTTCATTCATTGAATTGAAACAGGCTCTTTTCTTTCTACCGATAATGTTCAATTCAGCATACAACAAAGCCACCAACCCCAGAGCACATTCCATTATGCTAGAGAACCCAGCACACACCAGGCGCAGGTTCTTCCTAAATCAAGCAAGCTTTAGTAATAGTATTGTTCCCTACAGTTCACAAAGCCCCCTGTGGGCTGGTGGTTGTAGGATATGCCCACGGTGTTTCCCGCCTGTCGTAAGAGGCGACTACAAGGAAGGACTTGCACCATATTTGAACAGTATTTGAAACCGAACTTGAACTTGAACCGTATTTGAAACCGTATTTAAACCTAACTTTTTATCTAGTTGACACTATATAACACATTCGTGTTGATGTGTCGTTACATCTGATCTAACTAACTAACCTACAGTTCACAGAGGTGATGCAATTACCAGAACCTGCATGAGCTGCAAGTCAAACAGCCCTACCCTCTTGTTTCAACATGCTACCCACAAGGAAGGCCTATTTGATGTAACAGAAAGGATTTACATCATGTGATGTTGGATGGCAGTGGCTATACATTTTACTGGAATGTATGTAGGATTAATACAGAAAAAAAAAATGACAATGGAACACATACTTAACACCCAAACCATGTTGAGTGGGAGGTCAAGGAGTTGGCCAAAGGGCCCAGCAATACATCAAATCTTGCTGGCCAGTTTCCCAAGAATTAAAACTCACAGTCCCCATGTCAGCAATATCCAGCTGACCAGGTTCCTAGGCTTTACATGTGAGTGAACCACTAGAACAGCAATATTCAGCTGGCAAGGTTTCCATGTGAGTGTCTTTAGTATTTCACTTAAAGGGAAATAACCACTTACCCAATTTCAACTGGTACTATATACTGCTATCCTAAATTATGTATGGCTCTTTTTTCACTGTCCTGACAATATTTTTGTCACAGGATATTTTATTTCATGTACGTTACCTCCTAGTTTTATGTTTTCAAAGCATCACGATAGAGATGTTTGGAGGAAAAGTACTAGGAAGTTTGTAAGGTTTAATAAAGGTTCCCATTGACTTGATATCCATTACTTTCTGACGAGACTGAAGGAAATCATTGCATGACAATGTTTCTGTAAATTAGCCTCACTACTCATGTATCACTTTCTATAGTAAGGGAAAGTGTCAGATATTATAGTTTTTGAAGACAGGGGTTGCATATGATTAATACCTAAAGGTAAAAAGTGTCTGGTCAAGAGGTTTGCAATAAATGATTTTAAATCATTAATTATACCCTTTCATTGCCTTTTCAGTAGTTGTCAGTAAAACTCAATATTTGTGAAAAAAATCATGAATTTTGTGAACCAATTCAATAAACCCCTTTGAATATGGTCTCTACCAAGTTTAAGCAACTATCAATTACCAAATTACTATATACATTGTACAAGGTTCAATTCCTACAACTGATGGAGCTGCACTTCATAACCTTGGCCACCAGAACTCAGAATGGTGCATCTCAAAATCTTTGAAACAATATCGTAGCATTCAAAAACCTTGAGTATAGAAAAATGAATAATCAATTATGAGGGAAATTTTTCACCAGGATATATCCTTCCCATCATGCACTTCCCAACTATGTATGTATAATGACCCAAGATCCCAATTAAAATAATTATGGATGACATCAAAATGCATTTGTGTTTTATCTGGATTTACTACTGAAGAAATTGCCCAATTCTTGTTTTCTAGCTCATTTACACTGCAAAAGTTCTTAAAACTGACAATATCCACTTGGTAACTGTCTGTTTCATATCACGTACACCACCAGGGACAAAAAGATCTTTTGAACTGCTGACTTTGACAACAAGGCCAAATATCATAGTTGTGGGGAATGATTTCCACTTTTTTTTTTTTTTTTCCTATTCTTCCTCTCCTTTTTGGGTATTGTTCATTTCTTTGCCATGACCAGTGACCACAATGGCATACATTTAAAATGTATGCCAGACATTTTGCAATTGTAGGACAATTTGACCAGCTTGCATCTTAAAATACAATAAGTACCTGATAAATTATCCTCTATATCTGAACTGCTCAAGTATCACGCAGTACTAAATACTGGTACTGGCTGATGTTTGTCATATCATGGTTTATGCTCAAAATGGTATTTAATTTACCTCAACCAGGGAGTTGCAACTTTGTAAGGAGGTTAAAGGGAAAGATTATTTTATGCTCATACTCTTAAGAGGCATCTCTGAAAAAACTGGGGGAGGGGGAGGCATGACAGCTGCCCTGGGCACCTTTTTTCTGGGGCCTTTCAGGGGTACTTTGGTCTACAACAAAGAAAAAACAAATCTTTTCCCCTACAAAGGATGTGACAAACTTTAGGACTGACCACAGTCAGCACAACTCCAACTTTGCCAGAGGAGCTAATTGCTGTGAACAGAATTCAACAATTGATTAGAGAAACTGGTGAGTGAACTAATGGCTTGCAGATTTTTTTGATACTTTATCAAGTTTCCCAGCCTTTTGTGAGGAAAAAATTCCAATTTTTTTTCTACATTTTTTCCCTTTAAAATTCTGGGAAAAAGTTTTAACCTTTTTCTAGTTTAACATCTCTTCACACTGTTTGGAAATAAAATGAAATGTACCAGTCAATTACTTCCTTCTTTAAATCCAAAATTTCCTGATTTTTTCCGTAATTTGAAGAATTGCTCAAAATTCCCTGACTTTTTCCCTGACTGGAAAAAAGTACACTCTTTTTCCAGGTTTCCTATATTTTCAGGTTGGCTGGGAACCTGAAATATTTGTTTTTGTTTGTTTGTTTGTCTGTTTGTTTGTTTTTAGCAATCACCATTGCTGGACTTCTGGCTATTAACAAACTAGGATCTGCTCAGTTCCCTGCTTGTGCACTTGGTCCCACAATTAAATTCAGGACTGTGAATGTAGATGTCCTGCAACTTCTTACCTAAAAATAACCAAAATGTTTCTTGTAAATTCTGTCAAAATACCCTTTAAGTAAATTTAGTAATACATGCTGATTATTAATTATCAACGCACCAAAGAATGACATTTTGTGTACATGCATATATTAAGTAGAGGAGTTTACATGCAAATGGATGTTAATGACATGATTGAATATATTACATTGGATCATAGGCATACCACATCATTCTTTTCATGGGTGGCCAGGAGTATATTTTTTCTAGTAGGTGCAATAAACTGACCTACTTTTACTTTTTCGGCTGAAGAAAAACGTGTACAAGTGGAAAATATTGGGCACAGTTTTCAAAAAATCTTCCAAGGTATAGGATATGCTGGGAAACTGCCTGGCTGGTATGCCTATGGTTTAAATTGCTTTTTGCACTGTCACCAGCATGCAGTAATGGTGATTGTAATGAATGTATTGTGGTTAATCGTAAAACAAGGTTGGAATAATCTAACATGCATAAGAACAATCAAAATATTGTATGCATCACAATTCACATCACCCAATAGAAGAAATCAATACAAATCCTTTCAACTAGGTCAGACATTTAACGACACAGAAGGACAACAAAGAGAGGATGGACCAAGACTGGTAGTAAGACACTTCTGACCAATGAAAACAACACCAGGACGCTACACAGACAGGGTGACCAAGCCAATCACAAATACCTTTACTATTCTGTCGTTTCCGAAGATCACTTGGCTTTACAAGGCGATCATGAAGGACACTATGACCTGAGGATGGTAGGTGATCCTGGGACAGAGCTGATGCGTCTGGTGGTGGTGGGAAGGCCCTAGGTGGTGGCAGCGGTTTGATGATAGGCTGAGTAGCTGGTTAGTGGACCAATCACATGCACAGGAGTAATGAGTGAGAGGGGGGTCAATCCTCATAGTTACCATATTGACTACTACTGAATAATCACAACAATGTATGAATATTCATAAGCAGGTGAAATTATTCATCAACATATATATATATTAAAAGCAATTCATGAAGTTAGAAAGTATACATAAATATTCATAATAAAGCATTGTTTCAACAGTACTGGAGGTCACAATGGCATGCAGACAATACATACACCCATGGCAAAGTGGTTTGAGCTACACTGCATCAATGTGTGCCATGAGAACTTCGGCACCAATCCCACTCAAAAGAAAAGATATGGCTATGGAGGATCCAGAAGGGGTGCCATGGGTGCATGTGTACCCCTCAAAATTTCCAAAACTAAAATTTTCACATACTAATGTGAACCATATCTGACAATTCAACTAGCACTAATTAAATACACCCTGGTGTACCATGGATTTGTCCTACAATATAATGTAGTGCACGCCCCAGACAAAAATCCTGGATCTGCCCCAGTATGTTTTTTTTTTTCTTTTTCAAGGCAATGAAATTTTTCTATCAAGTAGGCTTAGCCTTGACATCAAAGTCAGTTCCCAAGTTGACAAAAGACAGTTGCCCTCGAGTCTGGAGCAATTATCAGTGGGCCATCTATTTATCCACTTTCCTTTTGCCTGTCCAATGCCAGCTTTCACATATGTGTCAGCATTCCTAAAGCTATTAGGAAAACCTCATTTATTAACATACCTTCTTCCATGTTACCAACAACTTCCATGGTGAAAGAAGAGTGTGTATTACACCTTAGAGGAAGAAATTTCTGGTTTTGAAATATCCCCTCAACACTAAATCCTACCCCTGCTATGTGACCCCCAGCATGAGAAGCAGTAAGAAAGAAAGCATGACGTATTAAAGTAGGTGTATTTATCTTGCAACTACTGACATGAGTACTGCAATATTTTCATGCAAGTTGCCATGTAGTTTTCAGAAAATGCAAACTACAAACTTGTAAACTGTATCCTAAATACAGCCAGTCAAAAGGGAACTGACCGATTTATAGCCTGTATAGCATTTGCAATTTTTCATATCTTCCAATATTTTGAGACCAATGTCATTTTTACTTTTTGTTAATGACCTATAAGGACAGGCTTGTCAATTTTGTGTCAGTGTGTAAAAAAATTATCAAAAATGAGCTGCTTTCTTCAAATATTTCTTTGTTGTCTCACAAAAATTATTGTGAACTTGTCCTGCGCCAGTCTGCACCCTTGTTTTTGCCTTTTTCATAAATTGGGGACTATTAAAGATATGTCTGAAAGTTAGGATGAAAATTTTATCTTCATTTAACTGGAGAATGAGATGCCTATATTCAGAGCATTTCCAGACCATGGAGGCCCTTCATCGTGAGATTCCAAAATATGGGTGGCTAAAAACATCCTTGCCTCAAGGTTTGGTGCTTGGTGGTGACCTGTGAAAGGTCCCATATTGCCTTACTGCAATTTTGAAAATAGGTCCTACATTACGTATCAAACTATAACCTACAACAACCGGCATACAATTGTTTTAACTTTGGGAAGAAAAGAAAGTTTTAATTCTGTGTCACCCTTTTCACCAAATGAAAATTTTAAAGATGGCAACAATTTTTGTATATTAATTTTCTTGAAGCAACATTAAGTAGCTTGAATAAGGGGGTATTAGTTTAAAGGGAAATATTGCCTCTTTAATGCACCAACATGGCATACAAAGAAAAATACCATAAATCATTATTAAACCATTCAGTCTCACCAATAAAGTCTAGCAATAACTTTTATCCTCTAAATACTATGCCTTACAAGAGTAAGGAATGTTGTATCGTTTGAATTTTGGAAATATTGGGTGAACAAATTACTTTTGTGCAAGAATAACCCAGTTTCTTCCTATGAGAGCCTTATTTTTGTAAAAGAAAGCTACCGTTCTGCCTTATTATGAATTGTCTATCATTCTGTCTCTATCAATATCGGTCGACAATTTTCTGTTAAACAAATCCAATATTTCCCCTTAATGCAAACTCTTCTTTTTCATGTAAGTGAAGATGGCGAGAGCAACAACTGCATGAGAGCTTCTACAGATGATGTCAGACCATAAAAAAATTCTTTTAGCTCAACTTTGTTTTTAACAAAACTAATTTTTAAAGCAGTGAATTGTTGATGATAAGCTCTTGCAGAATGGCATCCACTATGTATGATTTGATGCGTGAAACTAGAATATTATTTACAGATTTTACAGCATCTGATTAAAAGATTAATGTGATTTCACCACGATGATGTTATGAAAAACAAAATTAGATATGAAAATGAAGAAAAAGCAACAAACTTTCGCAAAAACTGAAAATGTATCCCAATTCCTCTAACACTCTCAAATAATTAAAAACCTAAAAGCATTGAAAAAAGAATAAATGACAACGACAGCAAACTGAATATGAACAAAACAAAATGAAAACATACTGAGAATAAGTGGAGGCCTTCCAACCCCCCTCCCAGGTGTACAATTCTGCCATGGTGAAACAGTTTCATGACAAGCAAAAATATTTTAGCAAACACAGCCAAGACACCAAAATTTGATTTATGAAGTGGAACATTTATTTCCAACTTAAAGACAAGTTACCACCCCAAGGTACATTTTAGTGTGGGGGGTATCAAAATTCTCAGTTGGTTACTGCTCTCTTACAACCAAGTGTGAAAATTCAAATGAGGCAGAGTAACTTAGATTCCACACAATGCAGAGAGAGTATTTGAATTACACATTATTGCCTTATATTCTCACCAAGTAATTGGCCTGAAGCAATCAAATAAGTTTGTTTCTGCACAAAGAGCAGCTTTTCACAGTTATGGGAGGAGCTACAAGGTGCTTACTTGGGAGAATTGAAACTGTCTGGGATGACCAGAATCGCCCTTTAAATTGATTTATGATGAGGTTGTATTATACACTTCTCCCAAACCATTAACTATGTATCCTTCTCTTGATCATCTGTAATCTTATCAGGGGCCATGTTAAAATAGTCAAGCTGCAGCTCCCTCAGCCAAGCTGCAGCAGCTGCAGCCATACTTTGTTAATACACATATCACAATAGCAGTACGACCTTAATCCTGCTACTGCAGTCTGTGTAGCATCAAAGTATGATGTAGATAGCTGCAGCTTAGCTGAGGCAGCTGCAGCATAGAGTTTTGACATGGCGCCTTATCCATCAAAGAGGGAAGTGTCTATAACAGGTGGTTTGCAGTACAATTTTAAGTCAGTTTGATAATTTGTTGCTGTATGGAATTGTGGGATACAAGCTGGGAAAACTGAGCTATGGTTGTATTATGTTCATCCCAACAGTTAGGAGAATGTGTGTATGTGCAAACAGATTATCAAACTTGCAATATAGGCACCATCCCAATACCTTACACTGAAACTCCCTCAGCAAGGCTGCAGCTCTCTTGAAATAGCTGAAGGGGCTGCAGCCATGCTTTGTTGCTATCCACAATACAATGTAACAGGTTCGTTTCTAGTAACCCTCCTGTTGTAATATATGGCTGCATCTTTGCTACGTACTATGACATGGTGCCACCCTGCCAATATCAATTGATGTTTCTCAAGTTCAGTTTTCAATGTTTAGCTCAGTTCCTATTTTTAGCTCAATTCTCATTTTTCAGCTTCCTTGGGTAATATGGTTGGTTGTAAAGCTTTAAAGAAAATGTTTTTTTTTATTTTAATTTGAATGAAAATAGCAAGTAGGGAAATTTGGCAATTTCTATGCAGCTAAAATGAATAAATTTTCACATTTAAAGCCTTTCTAGGCTCTTTACAGAAATACAGCGAAAACTTACGAAACACAAATTTAAATTATTTTTGAAAGTAATCACTCAAAGCAGTTCAAGAGAAAATCAATGCAAACATGACAGAGAAGATAGGGAAAATATCATGAAATTGACAAAATCTGACAAATGTGCCAAACAATTTCAGTTTTTGTACTAAGATCTTGATTTTTTTTTTTTTTTTTTTTGAATCTATGTGATTGCATTTTTAATATTCTGAAAATACCAGCAGTGTACATACTTGTTATTGATGGGAAAAACACAACTGTCCAAAGAGAAACAACAGACAAGCAAAGAGCACATGATAACTTTTAAATGAATGCACTTAAAATGCAAAATTTAAATACACACTTAATGCAACTCCGTACAAGCCTAGATATGCAAAAAAAAAAAAAAAAATTATTTCGAGAAACATCCAACATATGTTCAAACAGTATAGTGACTGTTAAATCTGTTTAAGTGAAATTAGTAGTGTCTGTTAAAAATGACTATCTAAGAATACAACACATATTGTGAATGTTCTGGTGAAAGTTAGTTCTATCAGTGACAAAATGACTATCCAATGTTTAGTGATACTTGAAAAGGGGAGGTTAAAATAGGTATAAGGAGGGTAAAAACATGCCATTCTCTGTATCCTTAACTTCTGTTCTCATAGCAACAAGCAGGCTACATTCTGGAAGGGAACTATTTAAAGGAATGCATCAAAAGCTACTCAAATACAAAAACAAATAGTAACTCACCATCACTGTTGTCATCACTGAGACAAAAGAAAAGCAAATGGAAAAATGAAATTAAGAGGATATCATACAAGAAACTGACAGTACTAATGATATAAACTGCAATAACTTAACTTACAATAAAATGACATTGCTAATAATGTAAATTGCATCACAAAACTAGACCTACAATAAAATTAAAATGGCATTAGTAATAACATATAATACAAATTTAGACCCACAATAAAATGAGATTACTAATAATATAAATTGCAATACAAAATTACACCCAAAAAGCTAAAACATTTTTGTCCACCTTAACAAGGTCACCTTAGTAACACACTTTTTTCTTCTTTAAAAAAATTAAAAAAAAAAAAAAAACTATCCTGAATACACAAAATGGCTCACTCTGAGAACTGGCTGCTAACATCTCCTCTCTCGGATGGGGTCAGAGGTGACTGGGGAGGGGTCGGAAGTCTTCTGAAATAGATGTCATTGTGGATTCTCTCTGAATCCTGGCGTCTGCTGTACGCCTCCTTGAGGAATGTTGAATAAGCAAGTGCTGCAGAGGCAAAGAAATTT
>WURT03666287.1:0-15811 GCA_009936505.3 Holothuria glaberrima | reverse complement strand
TCATCTTCAGTGAAGGAGGTTATATATTGTCAGAGGCGGTCTCTGCAACCCACGACGGTTTCAAATCAACTACTTGTATCGGTACTAACAAATGTTCGTATAAGATGGGTCACTTTTGTTGATCTTTTCATGAGGTAATTGCGGGCAAAAGTAAAAAGAAATCTAAGAGATACGTACCAACCAATGACGGCCCTTCGCTTATAGATAACAATTGCTTTTGAACCGAGCCTATATGCCTGTGTACCCTTGGGCGGATCCTATCACCTGAACAGACTTGCCTTTTCTGTCTCGTTCTTTTTATCAGTTACATAAATATTGCAGAGTAGTTACACACTGCGAAATTATTAATGATTTCCAGATGCCATGAAATTCTCACCCTCAGCGAGATTTTATCTGCGGCTCTTTGTCTTTGACCCTGGCAGATTAAATCGTCACCCTCTAAAAATGGCTCTTCCTTTGTTATTAGATAATGATCAGCATGAAAATTGCTTGCCTTTTTACCACAGTCTTATGTGAACGAAATTATTTGAAATTATTAAAATAGAATCTGACAAAAACTCTAACAAAAAAATATTAGAATACAAGGCTAAGAAGACTGTTCCTTCAAAGTTTATTTTGGACCTGTTTTGGACTCACTTGGGCTCCTTGAATCCCTCTTCAAAATGCGGGAGACTTCCGGCTCTTGAGCTGAATTGTTGTGACAGGTAACATTAGAGAATTTCACAGCATCAATTTCAGCTTTGCTCTCCAAAGTATAGACGAGAAAATGAAGCACAATCTTGAAACATCCAAAAGGACCTGATTTTTTGGACCCCAGACAATCAATCATTGTAAAGTTGGCGTGGCTTTGCTTCCTACTTCTTACAAAACCTGTGTCCAAAAAAATTATCAGCTCAAATATGAAGGCTTGGACTCTTCAGATAGCCTGGGCTCAAAGTGTGAAAAAATGCCTCCTTGCCAAGTGAAAGATTACTTTTCTGAAGGCATGTATTTTAAAAATACAATATCTACAGCAGTTGAAATGACAGACTCAAACTATTTGGCTATTCCACTCATCATACGATTTCTAAGCATTGTTTCTAGGTCAAAAATGTTATCCGGACTGCAAAAACCAGTACCATACTATGCACTTGATCTGTTTTGAGCCCTGTTTTACAATTTGAAATACCTCTTTAGCTGTAAAGCCAGGCACCACCCTCTCTTGAGTTATATTTTTGTGAAAAATAATATTTGGAAATATTATGGCATGAATTTCAGCTTTATTCTCCAAAGTTAAAATTATTCCACTGTGTCCTGCTTTGAAGTACCTCAAGGACGGGTTTGGACGCCATCCAGAAGGTAGGTGGCTTTACTTCCTACATCATCTATACCCGTCGACTTGGTCAAGACGTTAGTAAATTCTTGCTTCTCACCCACTCGCTCGCTTCCAGATAGTTAAAGGGAAAATGCAGTTACCCCCGCCCCCGCCCCCAATTTGAGTTAGTGCTCCCCGGTACACTAGTTCAAGAATGGCTCAGGTCAATCATGTGACAATGCGTTTGTCATTTATTTCTTAAATTTATGCAGAATAACTCTTTGGTTTACCTTTAATATTCAATGATTTTATCAGGAAACATTACAAAAAATACTTGTGAGAGTAATAAGAGGAGATATGTAAGATTTAGCAAATTTTTGAAAATAAACTTTGGGCGACTGCCTTCTCCCTTTAATACCTCTGGTACTCACCGCCATCAGGAACCGCCACCAAAAAGTTAAATTGGTTTGTTGTATTGCAATGAGACACAGATGTTAGTGATAAATTCCTGCATTAACTCACAGTCCTTGTCAAAGACCAGGCTTAAATCCTTCAAGGAGTCTGTGGTCAACAGAGCTACAATCTTGGACAAAACTCGTTGGAACACACTGGCACTCCCGCTCCCCTGTACAAAGTTGGAAATAATAATGTCAATTCAGGATGCACCGCTTTCGCTTGAACACAACATTGAACCGGGGCACGGGGGTTTTGTAAAAGGGGAGCACAACATCGAACCGAAGGACGGGGGTTTCGTAAATCGTGCTCGACATCATACTGTTTTCGTCCCCTAAAAACACACATCAATTTTAAAATACATCACAAATTAGAGTAAATCAATTTTCAACGATAAACAGTAGTTGTTAACAAGAGAGTCAGTTATCCAGGAACTTTCATTCAGTACTGTCAATCGTGGCGCTATTTTGTTTTGGAAATCCTACTGAATGGATATTACTTCGACTAAAACTTCTGGTCGAAGTAATGCGATCGCCACAGCAGTTTTCGGCGAGGCGTTCAGAGATTTTGTCTTTTATCTGCTTTTTCTCGGCTGTTTTGTAAGCTACGGATCTGAAATTTAGAGAGGACGTGTAACGTGTCACGCAGATTCCACCACTAAAATTTTGTTATGATCGATGGATATATGAAGTTCCTAGAGCTTGTTTTCAATGTTTGGCCATAAAAACCATCTTCTCCTGGGGATCTTGATATTTGTGCCCGAAAGTTTGCACACCAGTTCATGAGATGTCGATGCCCATAACTTGTTCAGGAATAATCGATATGACGAGAAATGATGTTTTAAGGGAGCAATTTTGAATTGAAAATTGACCGTTCAGAGTTGGGAGGATTTACTCCTGATTGGAACAAAACAATAGAAAAATAACTGATCTCAGTTGCTTTTAAATCTTTTCAGTAATCTTCTCTGTAAATTTCATTCCATTTTATCAACTTATGTGGGAGAAAATCCGAAATAAAATAACATTCTTTTCGTCCGAAAGAAACGATTCTACTTAGCGCAAACACTTGTTTGGCATTTTGAAGCCAAGACCGTGAGGACAACGCCAGCTAAAATTATTTGGCATTAAAGCCATACACTCGTCACCCCAAAGTACATTTTTAGTGTAGAGGTATCAAAATTCTCAGTTGGTTACTGCTGTTTGATTGACAGTGCAGTTTGAAAATTCAAAAGATGCACAGTAGCCTAAAATCCTCACAATGCAGAGAGAGTGCTTGGATTACACATTACAGCCTTGCAAACTCACCCGGACATGACAATGAAGTAATAAAATAGGTTTGTGTCTGCACAAAGAGGAGTGTTTTTTTACAGTTATGGGAGGAGCTACAAGTTGCATAGTTCCGAGAATTGCAACTGTCTGGGATGACAAGAATTGCCCTTTAACTGTTGCTGTATATTTCGCGCACGATTTGGCCAAACAAACAACTTTCCGGCCAATGTACCCTCGATAAAAACAGGGGAACGCTGTAGTAATCCATCTGCTAACATATAAGGCAAAGATTACACAAAGCTATGCATTGTTTGCGATTTCGTTTGTGCTTGAATAGGGTAATCCGAACCATGTAGAGGTCTCTGTTTGCTGATCTCTTTGGGGCTTCTCAAACATATGACTGATCAAGTAATATGCCGTACAGCCAGCTACGTATACAATGACAATAGTCGACACTGAAGGAAGAGCATTTCGTTGCTCCGTCCGGTTGCGATTCAATTTCCTTTCGAATATTGTCTTTACTTGAACTTAAAGGGCAATTCTTGTCATCCCAGACAGCTGTTATTCTCCCAACTATGCAACTTTTAGCTCCTCTCATAACTGTAAAAAAACTCCTCTTTGTGCAGACACAAACCTATTTTATTACTTCAAGGTCATGTCCTGATGAGCTTGCAAGGCTACAATGTGCAATCCAAATACTCTCTCTGCATTGTGAGGATTTTAATCTACTGTGCATCTTTTGAATTTTCAAACTGCACTGTCAATCAAAGAGCAGTAACCAACTGAGAATTTTGATACCCCTACACTAAAAATGTACTTTGGGGTGAGGAGTGTATGGCTTTAAATGCTCTATCAACTAAAATATTGAGAGGGTTTTTACGACATTTGCGTGATGTAATTGCTCGTTCCGGATATAATTTATGCAATCGAATCAATAATTGTAAAGGAAAGATACACACATTTTTAATAACCCCATGGTTCTGGACTGCTCCCTGAAAATCACTACCCAAAGATCAACCCTTTTCTTGTTAAGAAATCAGCTCGAATGAGATCACATTCATAGGCGTACGGGGCGCAATATTTTGGAGACAGGGATAATTTTATCCCGAATTTAGAACTTGGGCCAAGTTGCCCGAATAAAAGTACATAATTTATCTTCTTGGCTGTCACATTTGCCCGCAGCGAATGGATCAAGTTGCCCGAATTGGGAGGGCATATTCCCCTTCCCCCGCCTCGTACGCTTATGATTAAATTGATGGGCATTAAATGGTTGTTGACAAGTAGTGTTTTTGCATATGGGTCTATAACTGGGGTGGATTGTCCAAGACATTTCTGTGGTGAGAATATATTGTCTCGTCCCGAACGGTCGTCCACGAATGTCACCAAGCTAAAATTGTCCAGATGTTATTCAATCATCTTCCAATATGTTTAATATACCAAAACTGCACTAACGCTGAGACGTAGAGCCAGAAAGGTCTTTCCCGGCTGTAGTCCCCTTTTCGACACCACCTTTTTTAGACGGTACCAAAGCTAGTTAACAATATGAAGTGCTTATTTTAATTGCCAGATGCCCCGCAGAAATACCATTCAAGTACATAATTTTCAAATTTCTTTCCTTAGACCACCCACCACCTTCTCTCGAGGCTTCGCACAATTAATTGGCTCGCATAGGTGCGAAATTTGCCCTTATGGAGTAAGCCCCTCCCCCCTCCCTTTCGTGTTTGAAATCCTGGATCCGCCTAAGTCGAAGTTTGCACCATTGGTGGTCAAGTCTTATCTGTGTTGTTTTGTAGCACTGTGAGGAGACTGTAAGGCTTTATGGGTAGTGTCTATTAAAATGAACCTTACAGTCACGGGCAGGCTTCGACTTTTGACTGGAGTCTCCTTCGGTACTGAATAAACGTCCTCATTTTTTATTTGCTTTGAAAACATTGCTTCAAATTTTCGACGCACGAAGTCAGAAATGTTGGCAACGTTCATTTTCTCTTAGTGTTTGCATGTGATTATCGTCTGATTGTAGGAAATCTTCACCCTTAATTTGACTAATTTGCCTTTGAGAGCATCGGTGGCCTCTAATCTTTATGCAGATTGTCGCTTTTGTTAGACGCCGTGAACGCCTGGTATCCGTAGAGGACTTCCCTTCGCTGTGAAAAGTGGGAAATTTCGCAACAGCGTTCCAAACTAATTAGGTCCACTTGTTATGCATAGTGATCTGAAAATTTGGGAAATGGCGTCATAGGCAGTTATCATGGCCCAGATGTTTTCTCCTTGTGCTCATTCATGTAATATACCAGCTTAGCACCAAATTGAGATCTTCTAAAACTCAGATAGTCTTGGACAAAATTCGTTGGAACACCCTAGCACCCCGCTCCCCCGCACGATGTTGGAGATAATAAAAGGGAGCTTTAGGTTGCACGACGTGGGCAAGGGCAACGCGGCATTTTACCCACAGCTCACGTCGTCGCGCTGACGTCCGCGCCCTGAAGCTATAGCGCTTTAGATTTCTACGAAACGGGGAATGAAAGTCGCGTGGTGATATTCGTTAACTTGGTTTGAGCAGCAGACGCCCAAATCCACTGCTGTTAATGGTAACATGATATAGCGGAAAAGTATAAGTCAAACTTACTCCATATGTAAGTTGAAGAATTTCAAACATTCAATGAGTTTGTGAAGCAATTGTCTTTGGTCATTTAACTGATATAATGGACGACGATGAATTTATGTTGCTGTATCGAGGGTTACTGGCTATCAAACCTTCCAACCCCGAATTTCAATTCAACAATGATGTGAATAATTTCAACCCACTGAAATGCTTAAAGGGAAATATTACGTTTGTTTTACAGAATTTTTTTATATTTTCTAAATTTATAGTATTAGATACAGAATGATAGACAAAAATAATTTGTTTATCCAAACTTTCAAATGATGCAAAATCCATAACTCTTGTAATTCATAATATTTTTAGGAGATAAAACTATTGCTACTTATTAGTGAGACTGAATGCTTGGTAATGATTTGGCGTATTTTCTTTGTAGGCCTCATTGGTGCATTTTAACGCAATATCTCCCTTTAAACTTACCGAATTCGATAGATCTCCTTCTTAGATAACATCCATCTTCAGTTCGGCTTATATTAGTTCAGAAAAGTTACAGGCGGTTTCAGTCGACAATCGGCATGGCAACACAATCATATGACGTCATATGCTGTCTCACGTTGCCGTTTTCGTTCTCACCACAACGCCAAATTGAGCGACTCCCGGTATAAAATTCCACCCACAACGTGAAGTTCAAGTAGACGAGTGCGCATTATTACTACATGACGTCATTACGTCGTAGCCGACGCCCGCGTCGTGCAATCTAAAGCTCCCTATTAACGCAATATTTCCCTTTAAACTTACCGAATTCGATAGATCTCCTTCTTAGATAACATCCATCTTCAGTTCGGCTTATATTAGTTCAGAAAAGTTACAGGCGGTTTCAGTCGACAATCGGCATGGCAACACAATCATATGACGTCATATGCTGTCTCACGTTGCCGTTTTCGTTCTCACCACAACGCCAAATTGAGCGACTCCCGGTATAAAATTCCACCCACAACGTGAAGTTCAAGTAGACGAGTGCGCATTATTACTACATGACGTCATTACGTCGTAGCCGACGCCCGCGTCGTGCAATCTAAAGCTCCCTATTAACGCAATATTTCCCTTTAAACTTACCGAATTCGATAGATCTTCTTGGATAACATCCATCTTCAATTCGGCTTAGTTCAGAAAAGTTACAGGCGGTTGCAGTCGACAATCGGCATGGCAACACAATCATATTACGTCATATGCTGCCTCACGTTGCCGCTCTCACCACAACGCCAAATCGAGCAAGTCCCGGTGTAGAATTCCATCGAAAACGTGAAGTTCACGTACACGCATGCGCATTACTACTACATGACATCATTACGTCGTAGACGACGTCCGCGACGTGCAATCTAAAGCTCCATTATGTCAATTCAGGATGCACCGCTTTCGCTTGAACACAACATTGAACCGGGGTACGGGGGTTTTGTAAAAGGCGAGCACAACATTGAACCGAGGGAAGGGGGTTTCGTAAATCGTGCACGACATCATACTGTTTATGGTACAACGGGGGAGATGTTCCAACAGTTTTGTTAAAGATTGTCTGAGAATTAGTAGCACAATTTTTTAGAAATTTTCGGAGAAATCAGAACGATAGAATGCGAACTTCTGTTCATCTTTCCATTCGTAATGATAATTTTTCTCTTAGGACAAAATCATTTTGGCAGATTCAAATAAATAATAATAAAAAATAACCATACATTAACGATAAACGGTAGTCACTCAACTCTAGTAAGTCGGCACAATTACTTTAAGGTTGACTATGAAATGAGAAGGAATAAACTCTCTGCTGGAGAAGTGCACATAAAGTGTTTTCGTCCCCTAAAAAATACATACATCAATTTTAAAATCCATCACAAATTAGGGTAAATCAATTTTCAACAATAAACAGTAGTTGTTAACAAAAGAGTCAGTTATCTAGGAACTTTCATTCAGTACTATTAATCTTGGCGATATTTCGTTTTGGAAATCCTACTGAATGGTTTTCCTCTCTGTGTTGTTTGGAGTACTGTGAGCACGTAGCCCATACTCGATTATTTTATTCAGTTCAAGAACTGAAATATGAAGGCATATTATAGGGCGTATTCACAGTAGTACCCAATGAATGCAGTGTACTGTACTGCGAACCATTGCTCTTTAGCAAGAGGCTGTGGCCAGACAATTCTTATCTCACTCCAAGACCTGATGGTTCAAAATAAGGCCCAAAGTTTGAAAATTTGCTTACTTGCCAAGTAAAAACAAAAAAATCCGTTTGTGAAGAGCTATATTTTCAAAAATAAAATAGATAGGCCTACTCGATAGCCGGAATTACCGTCAGGGGCCCGTAGCCTACCATATGAGGGGTCCTTTCAGTATCATTTGTGATGACATTTGTGGGGGACCTCTACTTGACACTATCGAAGCGGAGCACCACCACCACCATTGACGTGTAGCCCACAAAGAAATTTTTGGCAAAAGTGCGGATGCTGGCAGATTGCCGGAAGTGCCACTTCCCAGGCCTTTCAAGTTGCATAAGACATTTTTACCTTTAATGAAATGCCTCATAGCAGCTTCTTTGGCACATACTATCAGTAATTAAAAATTCATGAAATTTCATGAAACAATATAGATTAGAAAACCAAGATTGCAGGTTCTACATTTTAGTAGGTAGGAAAGTAAGGATTTATGTTTTAACTCAGACCAGATGTGACTTGTTTATGGAAATTTTCGGGGCCCCCTAAAAGTCAAAATGTCGGGGAGCCCGTAACCTACAGATTGCCTCGATTATTATGTAAATCCGGCTATGCCTACTACAGTTTTGACGACGGCCTGCTTAGCTATCAGTTTCACCGCAAACTCATTGTCACTTTTGCATTGTGTACCTATGGAAAATTATAGTATTAACCTGCCCAAAACAGTGGGAATGGTCGATCACTAGGTCTACATTTCGGCCCTTAAGACTGGCTGAAACGCTAGGAGCGATTCTTTCTTAAGTTATGTTTTGGGGACTAGTTTGATCTTTGGGGTGTCATGGTATCAATTGCAGCTTTGCCCTCAAAAGAGTGTCATTGAACCCCTTTGCCTTTGATCCCAAATTATAGGTCCCTTAAAAAGAGAATGGGCAAGAAATTGGTATGGCCTATGGTTACTAAGCAGCTTGTAGAGCCTCACCACCTGTCCGAATCATGGCCCTGAATGATGCACTTTCATTCGTCACAACTGTGTTCTTGAAAAAGAATGAGGCCACTAACCATTTCGTTTCCAATGATTATTGGGGCTAGATACCCTACACTGGCACCCACCTAGTGTACTAGGTGCTGAGACAGGTGTCAGATTTAAGTTACCAAAAAGGAGTGAGAATTACTGGCTATAGGCTAAGGCATGTGTCTATAAGTTTAACTTGAACGTTTTAAGGGTCACAGCAAAGTGGGTATGGATGAACACCCGCGAGATTCGTCTTCTCTGTTTCGACTGCTAAGAGGTTAACAAGGCAGGCGTGTACTATTAATGACCACCCCCCTAACCTCCCAGCATACTAGTCAGTTTCGTGTGTGTGTGTGTGTGTGTGTCTGGGCCATAAAAGCGGCTCAGACCACCCTTCCACCTGCGCGTCCTCTGTTATCCTACTAGTACGTCTTGCCCAGTGTTTGCGAAGTTCTAAGCGTCGGTGGCCTGCTACCATATTAGTCCGGTGGCCACTAGGGTGAACCTTGCTGCAATCGGACATAGTTTTGTTTTTATTGATTGATATTACTTAAAATGATGTTCTAGATGAGAAAAAATTCTATTGGCGCTCTGGCAGTGTTGGGCAATTTTTTAGTCAGCATAAACAAAATGGCCGCTAAAATTGCACAGCAGAGATAATGGTTCTGCTCACGAAATGAGTTTTGAATAGTTTAAGAGTGCTTTCTAGTACTTTTGAAGACGTTGCATCTTTAAATTGTATTTTGCAATGACTACTGAAATTTTCCGAAACATTCATGAAATACGGGAACTTCAATTAGAGGGCGCTCTTCGACAGATTAAATAGTGTAATTTAGTGAATATTAAGGGCAGATCAAATTTATTACAAGTGAAAAGAAGCACCAAAATTTGCACACATGCTCCTTAGTGATCGTCGACTGCTCTTTTGAAAAAATCCGTTACCCACTCAAAATTCAAAATGGAGGCCGATTTTCCAAAATGGCAGCCATTTTCTGTTTGTAAATACTATTTTAGACAATTTTCAGCAGAAAATATTCCTAAAACTAATTTTGAGACATCTAATCTTAAAATTTGGTCATATTTTTGCAAAACTTCCAACATTGATTTTTGAGACTGTTTTGGCGGGATTCAGGTCAACCAAAATGGGGAAAAAGCAAAATGGCAGCCAAAATGAATGAGATATTTCCAAAAACTGTCTAAAAACATTGTAAATTTCCACAATCCCAATTCATAATGATGTAAATTAATATATTACAATATAATTATCTTAATTATATGAGCGGCCATTTTGCTATTTCCGTCATCTTGGTTGACCTGGATCCTGCAAAATATGTCCAGAATATACTTTCTGAATTTTTATTACAGAATATGGACTTACTTTGGGTTTTAAATGCGTTAAAAATATTTTAAGGATTATTTTCCTTGTTATTATGCTATATTGTATCTATACCTATGGGCGGCCATTTTCTTTTTCCGCCATTAAGAGCAATTGTGACAAACATATTTTTCATAAATATTTTTATCATTATTTCAGTGTACTGTAACTATATAATGCTTATATGGACGGCCATTTTTTATTTTTGACACCTTGGTTGACCTGGAACCTGTGAAACATGTCCAGAAAAATTCTCTCTGAATATTTATTACAGATTAAGGCCAGACATTAGGTTTAAATGTGTTAAAAATATTTTTTACAGATTATTTTCCTTATTAATATAAAATATTGTTATTATACCACTTGGCGGCCATTTTTCTTTTTCCGCCATCTTGGTTGACATAGATTCCAACAAAAATATTTTGAAAAATATGTTTGATATATTTGGCTCAAAATATGGCCAAATATAAAGGGCAACTGTCACAAATATATTTTTTAAGGATTATTTTCCTAATTATTATAATTCAAGGGCGTAGGAAGCGGGGGCTGGGGGCGAGAGCCCCCATCGAAATTTGTGGGGGCTGAAGTATGCTTTAGCTCCCCCCCCCCCACTTTCCAAGCACGAAACCCCGTTATTTGTCTCCTCTGTAAGAAATGTCAAAAATTTGCAGTAATTTACTTTAGAATTTGTCAAAAATAATGCACCAGATTGCATCTAAAGACCCTCAAATATTAAAAAATTTTCCAAAGGACTGAGAAATTTTAAAGATGTGCAGTAATATACCTTAAAATTTGTCCAAAATAATGACCCAAATTTCATCTAAGGGCCCACAAATATCAAAAAAAAAATTTCAAGGGGCTAAGAAAAGTAAAAAAAATTCAGTAAGTTACCTTAGAATTTGTCCAAAATGATGCACAAGATTGCATCTAAGGACCCTCAAATATCGAAAAATTTTCCAAGGGGCTAACGAATGTCAAAAATGTGCAGTAATTTTCCTTTAAATTTATTCAAAATTATGAACCAAATTAAATCTTAGGACCCACAAATATCACAAAATTTTCCAAAGGACTAAGAAACGTCGAAATTTTACAGTAATACACCTTAAAATTTTTCCAAAATGATGCACCAAATTGCATCTAAGGACCCTCAAATATCAACATTTTCCAAAGGAGTAAGAAAAGTAAAAAAATTGCATTGATTTACCTTAAGATTTTTCCAAATTGATGCACCAGGCCAAATTGCATCTATGGTCCCTCAAAAATCCAAAAATTTTCCAAGAAATGCCAAAAATTTGCAGTAATTTACCTTAAAATTTGTCCCAAAAATGATGCACATAATTGCATCTAAGGTCCCTGAAAAATTCAAAAATTTTCCAAAGGGGAGAGGGACCCCTCTCCTCCCCTTAGACCCCTCCCCCCGGACGGCGATCCGAAACAAGGTTCAGCCCCCCAGTCTCAACAGCTTCCTACCCCTATGTTATAATTTATTGAAATTTTAACATTAGCGGCCATTTTGCTATTTTCGCCATTCTTGGTTTACCCGGATCCTGCAAAAACTGTCCAGAAAAATACTTTTAGAATATTGTCAATAGAATATATATGGGCACAGATTAGGTTTACCTGTGTATACAGTATTTTTGATAATTATTTTCCTATTAATAAAATATATTGACATAATTAATGCACTGGCGGCCATTTTGCTTTTTCCGCCATAGTGGTTAACCTGAATTCCAAAATAAATATTTCGAAAAATAATTTTGGTTTATTTGTCATAAAATCTGGCCAAATATTAGAAGCAACTGTTTCAAAGGTATTTTAATGAATATTTCTCATGTTATTATTATGCATGTTGTATTGGCCGCCATGTGTTTATGCTACTAAAATAATTGCCCAACACTGCCAGAGTGCCAATAACGATTTTTCGCATCTTGAGCGTCATGACAATCAATGTAATTAAAAAGAAGACTATGCCCGATATTAGCTTGAAGGTTCGGGTGAAAAAAGCCGTTTTGGCAACTGGACTATATGGCCGGAGAAGCAAAGACAGACTCACATTAATAGGGCAGTCCTCGAACTATACCTGACATTTTACGTTCACGCAGGCGCGTAGCTACGGAGGGGCTTGCGACGCGCGCCCCCCATGAAAGCCTCGCCCCCAGTCGCCCCACTGGAATTCAGGCTCTAGAAAAAAAGTCGGCTACACCTTTTCACCTTTTGCCTCCCTCAAATTATTATCTTTGGTGCAGCTAATTCGATCTAATCCATCTCATATTTTCGGAAAGAAAGAATGGAACCCGACTGATTTTTAATGCAAAATTTCGGCGCGCTTTGCGCACATTTGTCAACTTACACAGTCCATATCTTATAACCATTATTGGGCAATATATATTTATTGTAACCAAAGCCCTTTTATGACATAAGTACATCTTCGACCTCTGCAGGGATCTAGCATCAGTAGAGAGTCTTAGAGCAATATAAAAGCACACTAGCGTATACGGTAACATTCGAAGCATGCACTATTTGTCGTCACACATTTTTTACGAGTACCATGCCACAGCTAAACTATCGCAAAATATTATAATTTCTAAGCATGGACCAATTAATTGAAGGATTTGACATTTTGCATATAAGTTACCTTACCTTAACAATTTTTTTTCAGGGGGAGGAGTTACCCCTCCACTTAGACAACACACCCTTCGCCTTTACAGTCGATCAAAAGAAAAAATTCAAGTAATTCCAAAAGTTTTCCAATATATGATCGATTCGAAAATTTATTAAAAATAGCACCAGGGGCGGAGAAACGGGGGCTGGGGGTAATAACCCCTCCACTTTTTGACGAGGGGGTTGACCAACACAATCCCCCCCCCCAGTTTTCAGGTACACTTCAGAAAAAATAATTCATGAAAAAACGGAAAAATCAATATGAGTAAATGATATAAATATGTACATGTATATTGAGGGACCATCCCAGCTTGCTGAGGCAACCGATTTGCCTTAACAAGCTGGGAAAATTGTTCATAAAATACATAATTATATGTCTCCTTATGTATACAAAATACGGTATAAAGTATGCACCAAATCACATATTTTCTCATTAAAAAACAAAAAAAAGTTTCACACCGTGGGACCCACACCCTCCCCCTCGCTCGGGCTCGGTCGCTTTCCCTCCCTCGCTTTGCCAAGTATGCAACCCCCACCCCTGACAAGATATCTCCGCCCCTGAATAGCACCATTTTGCGTCTAAGCCATCTTAAATGACCCTGGCTACGCCACTGCGTTTACGGTTAATACGGTGCCTACACAGACTAGTAAACGCTAATCGTAGTATAGCCCGGCGCCCATCACGTTCAATTAGAATATCATGAGTGGACCACATACCGTTATTTTATTCATGTGACGTCACGGTGCATTTCTAATAAAGTAAAGTTGATGATACAAGAAGACTAATGGGTGAAAATGCGAAAGTTCATTACGGTACATTGTACAAAAAGCAGGGTGGCGCATGGGGAAACAGTGAGTATCGAACCCACGTAATTCCATTAGCTGAGGAATACCATGTTGAGCGAAGTATCCCCATTGCTGATAGCCTGCCGATATTTATTGTAGCATAATAATTATATAAACGCTACTGAAATAGTTACTGCTTCCACAACCAACCATTTTGAAGTTTCACCGTGCAACTTTTAGGCTACATTTGTAATTTATCAATGAATGCCATACTTCTACAAATATTGCATTAATATTAATCTGATCTTAACAAGTTGATGGATGGATTCATCACAAGCAGTAAACGTATAAACTTGATAGCTGACATTGCTCAGATGATCTCATACTTAAATACGTTACAGGTAGGCTTGTATCATGTAGAACACACGTACACTCAGGCTCAAAGTGAGTTATATTTCTAAAATTCACAATCGCAGCATTCAGTAGTTTGTTCAAAGTAGCCCTGCCGCTCTCAGTGAACTGGAAGTACAGCTAACTGTCGGCAAAAGACAGGATAGCGCAGTAATGAGCACTAAAGCAGCATCCGAACCCGGACCTTTACAATTCTTTGTTGTATTGGCTAAACGACGAGTAATCTTGTAAAGCGAAGTATCTCCTTTACAGGTTGCCTGCCATTGTTACGGGCATATAAAAATATAAAGTTATTGAGGGTATACTTCCACAGTTGCTATTTTGAAGTCTGTATTCTTCCTATAAGTAGTAAATTTTAAATATTTCTGTATATTCATTGTTTCATTGTAAAGGGGGAAACTTGGATGATTGTATCACAAGCAGTAAACTTGTGAAGAAAAACAGCGCACGATTCAATGGGCTAAAATTCATTATGATTTCGAAGGGCCACTGAAGGTCAAAGTGGAAGTACACAGAGCGATCCGGCATTCTATCGTCGAGTGCAATGGACGAAGCATCTGTTACGATACCCTTTAATTTTATTTTTAAACCCACCACAGGCTAGTCCTACGAGTGAGATGTTAAAATTATTTCAGACATTTTCTTTCCTTTTAACAGTTTGTATTAAGGACAGTGTATGTCAAGGTAAGCTAGGCCTAGACTTTTTCAAAGAGACATTTTGCTTATCAGCCCAAGGCGTACGCTCGTAATACATAGTCGATCGTATGCCTCACGTATTCCATGTAGGCCTAGGCCTAGTCCGCAGTCTGCTGACCTAGTATATGGGTCGCTATGAGGCTTCCAATGCTAGCCTAGGTCAGCAATATTGCAATTCAAACTTTTGGGCTACCACATCGTCAAAAATATTTTTGCTCGTGACCATGGTTAGCAAATTCAAATATTATCCATGGGTAATTGATTTCAATGGATCATCATTAATATGTTTAGGGCCTAAGACCCCTTCATTCTAAGAATACTTCCACTTCGTGTCCAAAATATGTTGGAAAATTTTGGTTTATACAAGCGATACTGTTTTGTTTTTTTAGAAATTCTATCATGCTGTTTAAATCTTGTTACTAGGATATTCACACTATTGTATGCGAAATACCACACATTGCTATTCAATTGTGGCGTAGTCCGTAGCTATGGTTACGTTCATACATGTGCATATGCATACATAGCAACATTCACTGCAGCAATGCACGCAGATGCAGGATGCCTCAGGGATCTTTTCTGGGAAAAATTTGTACAGCAATAGCCTAGGCCTAGTTCAGGGAACAAAGTGTACCTGAGAACTAGGCATAGATACCCTAGGCCTAGCCAGTCAGTTCGCAGCTGCTCGAAAAGAGCTTCTTTCTCTTATATTTTTTGCATGACGTTTTGAACCTTTTTAGAAAAATGAGGTAGGGGCCAACAAACAAGATCGGGACGCAGGTGTTTTACTAAGTATTTAATATGAAGTAGGCTACAAGGAAGAGTAAAAGTGGGAATTTCGCTCGACTTACGAAAGGCTTTAACTTCATTAAACTTAGGCTAAGTATGTTTATAGTAACACCCCTTAAAATTGCCCTGTACACGGGATCACACGATATCGCGATATCATTTGGTTATTGAAGGAAAATTTTCCCGATATTCATTACGAAATTTCATATCGCAACAACCCTATCAGACTCAACCTCAAGGAAATCCCTCCCATGTGCTCTACTTAAATGCAG
>WURT03666276.1:0-17744 GCA_009936505.3 Holothuria glaberrima | reverse complement strand
CGGCAAATCGGTGTCGGCTTTACTTTCAATCGGGGACGGAAGCAATGAGTAGGGCCGGAACCATATTTCAAAATCGGCTGAAAGCCGGAATTCCGGCTTTTGCCGGAAGTCTGGCACCCCTACGTTAGGCACAGCCTAGCCTACGCCTAGCCTGTTACAAGTTTAACACGCTAACGTTAAATTAAAAGCATGATCACACAAACGACCGTACGATTAATACAACACGTAAGATTTTGTGCGCGTTGTTAATCTAGGAAAAGATGCCTGTTTCCGATCACACATAACTATTTCTGCATCTTGGTAACAAACCAGGCCCACGCTTGGTAATAACGACGTCGCTTCATCATGCAGCTTGCTAAGCTTCTTACAGTAACTCCCTGAAAACTACCGAAAAGGCTCTCAGCTCGGCTCATATTGTCTCAAGCTTATATACGAGGTACCAGGAACAGCTGGCGTTGGAAGCGGTATATACCTATACTGTACACTATTAATAATATAGTATATGTATATAACGCTTCGAACGCCTGTGGTACCAGGCCAGGCGCGCTATTACCACATACAGGTCAGCTTACCGCTCTTCGCTGCCAAATGGACCCATATGAGCATGATAACTGGGAGTATGATTATTACTCCAAGGTACGGTATAAACGATAGTGTGACGTCAGTGCTACTCCCAGTGCTCATGATTCTTGGGTGCACTTAGCAATGAACAAATTAAGTCTGCTCTTGCATGCATACATAATCGGAAATCCATTTCCTCACATGAACGCCACCTCTCCTCTCAACTTTTCCCCAAGTTTAGAGTCCATACCCTTAAAAGTTCAACCCCCACTCAACCCAATAAGGTGCACATAATTATTACTTTTACAATTTTTAAGGGAAAATGCAGTCACCCCAGTTTGGATTAGTGTAGTATTCTACCCTATTTTATGAATGGCTCTTTAGAATCATGTGACCGTGTTTTTCTTACTAAATTGTGAAAATTACGAGGAGTAACTCCTTGGTTTACCAAATGAATTTGCAATATTTAACTCCTGAAATTTCATGTAATGTACTTCGAAAGAAAATGAGAAGAAATTTGTGAGTTTTAGCTTATGTTTCAATATAATTTTTAGGCGACTGCTTGTGCCCTTTAAATATTTAAAACACTCTTACAGCAAATTGAATTTCCCAAATTTCCTCCAAAATGAGGACATTGGAGAAGTTCATGTCAGAACAGTACTGTATTAACATTCATGCACGAGAAAATCCCCTAAAAAGGTTGGGGACTTGTCGTAAATTAATGTACAGTCATTACGTCCCGAAGTTAATAATTGCGAAGAGACACAGGGGTGGAGCAAGAGTTTGCCCGACAGGGGCCAAGCTCCCCAACGGGGGGCAGCAACGCAACCCGAAGTCCCGACAAAGGGCAAAGGATGAGAAGCGCAAAATCGTCGGCGCGCGAAGAGCGCCGAAATATTGCTAGCTCTTTTTACAAAAGTTGAAAATTTGGGAGTTATATTGACGAAAATTTGAAAAATTTTGATAATCATGGAAAAAATTTTGAAAAATTTGGGTTTTTTAAGGAAAATTGGAAAATTTTGGGTCTTTATTGGAAAATCTGCCCTTTCTATGAGCAAAATCAAGCACAAATTCGAGGCGACTAAAGGTCGTTGGGATTGCATATTTTATCGTACGGATTACGGCTCCCCGACGAAATTGGAAATTGGCTACCTTGGATAGGTGAAAACTGGGTGAATCCTTCCTTTGTCACTGGCACCGTGACCCTTGCCAGGGAGTCGCTTTACAATGACATTTACGAAAGTCAGCTATAAGATGCAATTAATATGGCAGCTGGTGGTATCAGAAAACTATTAAAAATATTCAGCAAACACTCTGAAGGGAAAACGGCAGAACTTGAACTTACCTCACAAATTCATTGATTTTAAACATTAAACTGAAGCTTATCTGCAGGTTTTTCGTAAAAAGAAAGGAAGAAAGGGTAAGCTGGCCTTCTATGAAAAGCTTTAGCCCTCAGGTCTCAGGTGGTTCAGTCTATACAATCTGTAGTTATAGTTACTGCAGCAACATTTTTAACCGGACGTAGACGGATTCCTAGGGTCTAGTGAACCTCATAGCAGATCTAGACCTAAAACGGGGTCCGAAGATACCCCTAAGATTTCCCAGGTTCTGAGGTCATTAGAGACAAACACTCGTCACCCCAAAGTATATTTGTCGTGTAGGGGTATCAAAATTCTCAGCTTGTGACTGCTCTTTTATTGACATCAAAGTTTGAAAATTCAACAGATGCAGAGTAGCATCATATTCCACACAATGCAGAGAGAGTATGTGGATTACACATTATAGCCCTGTATGCCCACCAGGACATGGTCTTAAGCAATAAAATACGGGTTTGTGTCTGCACAAGGAGGAGCTTTACACAGTTATGGGAGGAGCTGCAAGTTGCTTAGTCAGGAGAATTGGAACTGTTTGGGTGACGCGATTTGCCCTTTAAGCAGTTAAAGTAGGTTTGTGTCCCAAAGGGGGAGCTTTACACAGTTACGGGAGGAACTACAAGTTGCTTAGTTGGGAGAATTGGAACTGTCTGGGATGACTGTGACAATGAAATTTTCTGCATTTTCCTTTCTTTTTTGTAAATAGGCCAGACTTCGTTTAGGGTTTGAAAGACTCAGGGGAGCTGCCTTGATGCCCTCTCAACCCCCAGGCTACCACCCTGGATTACCAGTGGGAATTTCAGCACATCTCATGGGACGGTAGGGAGAAATTATCTACCAAGTGTCATTTTCAAAATGGAGGTAAAACATTCCTTCTCCTAATAGACAGGCCTTTAGTAAGGCCTAGGAGCCTTCTGCCCTACCATCTATCGAATTGGGAGTAAAAACGAAGCTAAAATGTAAATACCTGTTGATTCCCCCATTCCTTTTTTAGTGTCATATCGCCTCCCCCTCTCTCCCATCCCTCCATGCCAGATGTCAGAATCATTAACTACGGGCGCGTTTATTAGCTCCTAAACCCAATTAAGGCCCAATAGAAAAATATATCATTCCAAACTTACCTACAACGAAACGAATAAGAAAGCCAGGGAAGATCCTGTTGAAGTCACTCCACCATACCAAAGTTAGTTGATTTGTGTCAAATAATAGAGGGGGTACTGTAATATTTCCAGGCTGTATGTCCCCACTCAATCGCAATGCATTATCGTCGTTAATATCTGGTGGTAAAGGTCCTTCGACGTAAAACAGTTCGTCTTTTAAGTATTCCGTCACAAAAAAGTCAATGTTTAAAGTTATGGATAAAGCGTCCGGAAATTTCACCGAGAAATAACAAAACTGTCTATTGCCGTATCTTCTTGGGTATCCTGGTGACGTAATATTTCCATCTCTTAATTGGAAGAAATCTTCGTCACATTCAATAGACGAGCGATAGTTACCCGCACCTACGAGTCAGAAAATTAACATAACAGTTGAAGGCAGTACGCCAATAAATGTGTGCCAGGAGTATATCAAGCTTGTTAGAAATTACGTTGTCCGAAGTTTGCATAGATAATTAATTCAGGCCTTGAAGGGAGTTGTGTTACGACTCTAAGCAACCACAAATTTGGGAGAAGCCTATGGCTTTTGAATTACAATTTCACGTAGTGTGGCTAACCAACTCAACAATTTAGATCAAATTTGGATTATTTTGAAAGGCCAGTTCAAATAGCACCATAGTCTCAAAATATTGGTAATGACAACTTGAAGGTTTTGATGAATAATTTTCTGCAGTTACTTTACTGCCACAGACATTTTTTCTGGATTCGCCCGTATACCAGTGACAGCAAAAAGTCCAGCTGTCCACGGTTGCATTGTGTACGTGATACATTCACTGAATTACATTGCACTATGTAGTGAAAATATTGTATCAACAATCACCAACAACTGTTATTACATCTGGCCACACTCAATCATACTCAATCATACACCTGGCTACGTCGATGGCTAATGAAAAATTGGGCAGCTTGCTAACCTGGGCCCGACTATGTGACGCAACATGGACTGATGACTTGACTTGTTGAATCAAAAGAAATCCTTTCATTACACTGCATATTACGTAGGGTGTTTTACATTTCTTTGTCGATGTATACAGCTCAATGAAACATTTTGTGGACAAGACCTTATACGGTGTTTTAAAATACCATAGCTAGTAAGCCTGAATTATATATTCATACCCACCAAATTAAACAGTAATCACCTATACAGCGTATAGCGTGTTATAATTAACTAAACAGAACAAGCCATACTTTGCACATTGCAGACTCTTTCATGATGTGGGTCTCCAGAATGCCAGTGGTAACTCCCTGGATACTACCTGGTCAATAGCTGATTTTTACGGAGCGAGAAAGTGCTTTTCCCTAACCAGTATCTCAGATTGACTTTTGGGCCGACTCTTTCAATTTTCGTACCATTTCTAATCCAGAAGCCTGTTTCGATTGATTGGTTTCAATAAACAGATAAAGGATTTTACTTGAGCGAAAAATGGAAAGTGAAACTCGACTTCAAGCAAGGATACAATTTCATTAGTTTCGACAAAGTTTAAGAATTATTAGCTTTACTTTACTTTCCAGAGCAAATACTCCCCACCCCCTTTACTTAGCCTCTCTCCCAAATTTAATGTCTGTATGTCACTTCCTGCTGAAATCGTGGTTGCTTCGTCACGGTTCGCACATATTAATCGTACTGCAAAAGCGGGTCAGATCGGTAGGTTTTGCTTTTGAAAAAGGAATCCCATAATTTTGCTCACGTGAAAAATTGTCTCACACATTTTAATTTTGAACATTGACAATTATTGCCCTTGCCGTCCCCTGAATGTTACCCCGCGGAGTGAACTCAGCCCCTCCTTATTGTTGCTCAAAAAAGGAATATGCCGTACAGCCTGCTACGTAGGCAACCTACATGAAAGCCATAGAACAATATAAAGAGTAATTAAGTCACCCGAGGTGGGGTAATAAATAATATATCACAATATTTTAATTTTTGTATGGCTCTTTGAATTCCACGTGTGACAATGTTTTTTCTACTTAATTGTTAAATAAGCGAGCTCGATCACTCGTTTGCCGAATGGGCGTGTGGGATACACATTGGATAAGCAAACTGAGCTCAGCATCCGTAACTTTCGTGCAGTACGGTACGTATACATACCTATATCATTGAATCTGCATATATTAGTTGCCACCCTTACTTAACGAAAATACTGGTCTCCGTCCTACTTTATGGCAGATTATGATACAAGTTTTTATACCAATCAAAGCAGTTTGTATGAAGTCCAGAACTCAAAACCACACGAAAGAGACCTCCTTACATTTGCGATGGATTTTGAAAAAAATGATTCGACGAATTTCTCAAGTAAACTCAAATTTTGGAACACTTGTTGTGGGCTCAGGTGTGTTATGGAAAAATTAGATTCCTGATAAATCTGTCGCATTTGCCCATGATTATAACACATTCAATGGTTGTTTCAACTATATTCGAGTGTAGTTTCATGAAATGAGCTTCATTATAAAATATCATTTGAATCAAAGAGTATACTTTCCAACTATTTTTGTTATTGTTCTGGAAAGGGGATGGGGCAAATGATATGGGATACCTTCCACAAACACACACACTCTCAACAGTGTTGGACATACCCCTACCCGTCCCCAGGGGCGTATATATATATATGAATTCGCAGGGGTGTGAACTATTTTGAGACCAACTACATTTCTTGGAGACCGACTCCTATTGACTAAACCACTCCATGCGCGCAAAGCGCAAGAAAATTTTTGCACATTTTTCGGGCATTCGGTCAAAAATTCGGGAAGTCAGTAGAAAAGTCGGGCAATCTTTTCACTTGTACTTCATTTCTGCCGGAATTTCAATTTGAGTAAGGTATCAAATGTTGTTCATGCCTGGTCTACTGTTACCAGGAAGTTGTTAGGCCCTGCTGTTACAAAGGGATACTGAACTAGATTTGAGACCGACTTTTTGGCGCTCAGAGACCGACTATTGATTTCCACAGGGGGTGTCACACCCCCACACTCCCCCGTATTTACGTCCCTGCCCGTCCCCCAACCTGTCAGTGGACATTGACAGGGGCTTTAGTAAGCAATATTTATGTTCTGAAAAATCATTATATATACTTGTAAGAGAAATAAGATCATAGTTGTAAGTTTTAGCTGCTGACTCTTAAAATAAGAATGAGACTAATCTTCTTCAAGTTACCTTATGACAACACTTAAGGCAAACTTACGATTTTTGGCGAATTCACAGTCTTGTCCAATCCAGTCGTTTAGGCAAAAACATACGTAAAACGGTCTGACGGGAGATTCCCGGCAAGTAGCCCCATTTTGACAAGGATTTGAGAGACAGGCTGACAGAAAGGAAAAACAAGAAAATTAATTTCAAAACATCACACCCGATGACGTCATACGGTTATAACACCTGTCAGTATTTATCTAACCACTTGAGGGTCACGTGCAAATTTCTTGTCAATTTCATCTGTACAGAATACCAAGCGTTGTTTGGCTATCGGATGCTCGACCTTATAGCCGATGTCTGCATTTTGTATGCACCGATGTCTCTGTGGCAATGGGAAGACGGTCATATCTTGTAAATGGTCAAATGGATCGTGTCCAAACTTTCAAACAAGTCATTTTTAATTTGTTAAAGAAATATTGACTTCTGGTTTGAAATTACAAAAGAAAAGTAATAAAATAACAATACGACTACATGCATGGAAGAGAGAAGACTAAAATCATACATATTCATGAATTCAGTCCCAACTGGAAGT
Organism: Holothuria glaberrima; assembly: GCA_009936505.3. Lineage (NCBI taxonomy): Eukaryota > Metazoa > Echinodermata > Holothuroidea > Aspidochirotida > Holothuriidae > Holothuria > Holothuria glaberrima. The sequence goes on along the minus strand of WURT03666276.1, from coordinate 10,940 downwards.
GTCGCAGTTTTGTCCTAGCTTGTGCAGCATGTATACCTTTTCGGTAAACAACTGTTTTAATTGATAAAAAGCACATCCTACGTTACAAAGATACATTGAAAGCGTACTAGGCATGAGAAATAGACAATGCGCATTGGCATTTGAGAAAAATTATGAATATTTAAATTCATGAACGGGCTTAGAAGAATAGCGAAAACTGCAGCAACAATTAAAAGAAACTAAGTTGTGGGATGTCACTGCCAGAATTACAACCCCACGGGAAATCGAAGGGTGTAGAGGAGTGTTTCCTGGGGGTTGAATCCTTTTCTCCTAGAATGAAGAAATTGATAACTTACAAAACAAATTGACCGCCGAAGATATGTATTCATGCCAAGTTCCAACAGCAGAGGGGAAATAGGAAGATCAAGTCAATGGCATGTGCTAATTTGGACCTTATATTCCTTGTCCCCACCCCAGCCCCCACCCCAAGTGCTTACACTCAACTAGGTCTTCTCACCACAATTGCCAAGACAAAGTTTGTCACTGTTCGTGCTGGGTACTGAGGAGTCATCTGCGTAAAGGTAACTGTTCTTGATGCCCACGCAGAACCCATTGGACTCCTGTTTTTCCCCACCTCACCCACCCTTCGTATGGTTCTAAAATTGTTGGAAAAATGTCACATGGCCATGACACAATCAATTTGCAGTTGATTGAGCTTTTTTTTAATTTATGTTTTTTTTTTTATTTAATGTGACTTATTCTGGAATAAAACGTATGGCTTCTGTATAACATATGGATAATACATACGTAGTCTATATACCACCACTTACGATTATTCTGTGATATAACAGCCTGATGTTGTAGAGTTAGTAACGTGAGGTAAAAAAGTAGTTTCATCCTTAATGTTTCTGATGATAATCTAAGGAAAAGCAAGAAAGTAAATATTTTATACGAAAACAATTATAATTTTAAGACTTCAGCTAAAACCATCAGTAGCTTTAATAAGAAAATAATCCGAAATAAACAAGAAATATTCTTTATCTCATCAAAATAAATGATATCAATCGTAAGGGGACCAGGCGAACACCTCAAAACAACAGGATAATGGCTTATCCAGTTGCTGAAACGTAACATGTTGCGATCTCAAGTTCTCTAATTAAAAGGGAATTATTGCGTTTGTTTTACAGAAAATATTAATATTTTTAAACCAATATTTATAGATACAGAATGATAGACAATTCCACATAAGACCATACAGTAGCTTTCTTTTCAACAAATAAGGCTTTCAAAGGAAGATATTTGGTTATTTTATTGCAGTAAAGTAATTTGACCACTCAAACTTTCAAAACTTCAAATGATGCAACTTCCGTTACTCTTGTAATGCATAATATTTTTGAGGAGATAAAGCTTTTGCTAGAATTTATTGGTGAGGCTGACCTGACGGTTAAGCAATGATTAAAGGTATCTTTCTTAATACGCCATGTTGGTGCATTTTAAACGCAATATTTCCCTTTAAAGCAGCCTAGTGGCGCAATAACTTCTGATTCCTTCATGTACATACAACTCTAACCTCGGGTTTTATTCTCTGAAATAAAATGTTTACATACAGTTGGTCAATATTGGCATAGAAAGCTGGCCTTTGCAAGGGCTGAACGGTTCATACCTAGGAGAAGTGTGTAAAGGGGAATACTTCATACTTTTCTAGTCGTTGGATACAATTCGATGCTACGGTTTGAAGCACATTTAATGACAAAGTTTGACATATTGTTGATAAAGTTTGATATTTTCAACTTTTCAAATTAGGCCCTTCTACCCTTGTAAGATGGGAAATGAGGGCGGATATATACTTAACCCCCATCTTTCAAAGTTGATTGAAGGCTGAAGAATACCCTGGCTTCCTACGCCTATGGTTAACGTAACTATCAAACAACCATAGTCCTAACTATTGAGACTAGTCTAGACGATCTCATTCAAAATCCGGCCATAGGGTACCCAATCTGTCGATAAACCTGTCAAGTTTGGGCCGACGTCCCTCCCTCCACCCCACCCCACCGCATCCCCACCCGCCCCAGTTGAAGGCGAGGAGCCTGTACAATTTTTACAAAATGAAGTTTTGTTATTTCTCCCTTCTATGAAAGTTTGAAACTTTCTAACAAAATGAGATCGTCTCCTTTCAAAAAAGGGCCATATGCATGTTTCAGGCCCTGTTTATTCTCAGGACTGACTGAAAATAAACTGAATGTTACCATAACTAACCACTGCATGGTCGTCGATCGGTACAGGGGACTGGGGTGTAGGGACCCTTGTAAGTGTTTGTTTGAAGTTCCCTACCAATATAAGGATTAACCGTGTCTTAGAAGGGCCAAATATTACCCCAAACAAACGAAAAATCCAGGAGATGACAGGTACACAGTAGCCTTGATTGCTCTTTGACGTACGGTTAACGATAGTTTGCAAGCTGCTTTAAACAATTAACTGAAAATTTGTCCTCTTACAAAATTGTCATTTAATAATATTCAGCTTACCTTTAACGCATGTCTCTTTCTCACTTGCTTTCCGCTTTAATTTTAATCCTATACCGGTTATTGTCTTCCCTTAATGTAATCATAGAGCCGACTGGTACGTAAAGCACTCCCCTCGAATTACCTTACATAAACCATATGCGGAAAACCCTGCACTATTTCTTACTATAGTCGTTGCACAAAAGCGTCAAAAGTCAACCAATACCATCATTCAAGCATAATGAATATAGATTCAAAACCAGTTCTTGCACGATTTTCACAGGTAAGTTATGCCCGCTATTCACAAGTAATTGTTTCCATTTGTATTACGGCAAAGATAAGTCAATAATTCTACGAACAATCGCGTCGTTGCCCTACCTCCAAGAACAAGTCATGCGTAGCATCTGTTTTTGTGAATCATAGTTAGGGTATTACGATTGCCAAACTGTTGGTTTGTTAATGAATATCACAGGAATTTGTGCAATTATAACGTCAGGCACCCCCAATTTAATGAATAGTTACTTTTGATATATAGATGTATTAACAAAGTTTATGAAAAGGTTGAATGGAGGTCTTTAAAGTTAAGTGGTGGCGTATTACCTCTTCAGATTTGTAAAAAGTAGTTTTGGTGGACCTTGGGTTGGAGTGTACCCTTGTACTTTTCGTTACTTCGTTTATTTGACAAATCCCAACAGTCAAGGCAGAAGGACTAAAGCAACCATTTAATTCCTTGGTGGATATACTCGTACTAAAAGGGACACCACATTGAACGTTGCCCATCGTGTCACCGTCAGACCTTTACATCACAGGTGCTGTGGGAAGCATCCTCTTAGCTGGCTGAAAAGAATATGCCACCACACACGTTGTCTATGTAGCAGATTGTACGGCACATTCCTTGTTCAGTTAAATATATGGTTTGGGAAGCTGAGGAGCTGAGCAAACCAGGGTGTTGGAAGGGGGCTCCTGCGATTGACTCACATGAAATTGGTTTGGTCCTCGTCTTCTTGCATTGCTCATCACAAATTGCAGTTCACGGGGGCGTTGGGACCAAGGTCTCCTGGAGCGGTAACTTCTTTCCATCAGTTTGAAGTTCTCTTCCAAACATTATTGCACACTGTGTCTCACACCGACCAAAATTTCCTTAGAAAATGCCCGGATCCAGGAGGTGAAAGATTCAGCCCGCAATCTTAGAAACCTTCGGATCATGGTCCTAACCGGTCGTGTACAAAGTGCGGTTCCCATTCTCTCCTACTCTTTGTGGAAGAGCCCGAAGACGGAGGATAACCTCGCTAGTCTTAATACATCACGATCAATTCGATGTAGGGTCTCGATGAATTCAGAGGGCTTTCTCACCCATGATTAGCCTACAGTCAGCAAAGTGTGGAAGAAGTTTGTAGCTAAAAAGTACAAATAATTGAGACTGTGTTTTACAATTGTGAATGTGTAACCTAGACTGCGAACAGATGGGGATAAATGAAAGGTAAAAATGGGCCATCGCATATGAATGGTTTAGAGAGGAATCGGTGTTTTTTTAAGGGAAAACACAACGACGAACCAGTTTATCGAATGGTTTTATTTTGCCGTTTTTTCCTTACTTGAAAAAGTAATAATAGAACGATCATGAGCAAAATTGCTAAGCCGGTTACAAAACTGCATTATTGGTTAATGACTTAAAGGGAAGATTTCCTTATTACTGACAGTTCCAATACTCCTAACTAAGTTACTACTAGCACCTCTCAAAACTGCCTGGAGCTCCTCTTGGTTCAGACACAAACATAGTTCACTGCCGCTCTAGGCCACCATATCCTTGTGAGCATACTTGTACAAGACCCTTATATGTAATCAAAATACTTTCTCTGCATTCTGTGAAATGTGAACTATACTCTCCATCCTTTAAATTTCCTGACTGTGACGTCAATCAAAGAGCAGTCACCAATTGAGAATTTTGGTAACACCTAACCAAAATGCACTGGGGATGTTGAGCGTCTACCTTTAATCCCATGCATAGTATACGACTAAAAACTACTGCCTTCTAACGACTTCTATGACTTGTCATACCAAAATCTTTCATTAAAATGGCAGGACTGAGTCCACCCCGGCCAACTTCCTCCCCGCCTAAATAAGTGATTACATCAATCTCAAAGAAAAGTTGCAGTAATCCAAGTGAATTCAGCTCTCCTTGATCCCAACATTTAAACATTTTTCATTTTATTGTTAATTTCTTTGCACTGACTTCAAAAAACAGTCATTGAATGATCGTTGTGTCACTCTACACTTGCTGCAGTCAAAACCTTTCGAGGAGATGATATCTTTTATGAGGCCTGAACCTAGTGGCATAGCCAGGATTTCTCTCACGGGGGCATGCAGTATATGTTGTGTGATCGCCGGCCTGGAGGAGGGGTATAAGGGACAGGGGGTCCTCCTCCCCCTTTGCAAATTTTTGAAATATTAGATGTCCTTACATGCAATCTGGTGCCACATATGCTACCTTTTGTAGTAAAATTTGCGTTAAAAAATTTACGTATTCTTAGGAACTATAAAAATCGTTATCAGACAGGAGGGCCATGGCCCAATCCCCCCCCCCCCGTGTACGCCACTGCCTGAACCGTTGTGCCCTAGAAAAGCAGTTATTAACCAAAAAATTGCCGCTTTCCCCAAAATCTGCGAAAGAAATAGGTTTTACCATAAATCAGGAGGAGAAGGTCGCTTCAGCCACCATTTACCCTTTAGTAGTATACTGCTGTGATTTTCTTCGCGAACTGAATATGGGTTTCAATTTTCTCTGATAAAGCTCCCCTAGACACCAGAAAACTTAGAAAGTTAAAAAGCAACAAAATACTGGGTTAAAGCAACGCAGGCCCGTATGCAGCTTTTACAGTGTGTGTGGTGTGGGGGTTCGCTTTTGTCACAAGTGATACATTTTACCCCCTCCCCCCGACTTTGACCTGCAAGTGCCGAAGACACATGCATTGAAATTTTAAGGCGCAAATTTCTGGCAACTCGCGGTACTCCATTTTTTGTTACGTTCCCTTTGCTCAGGACGGCATATTTCGGTGGAAGCAAGCAGCCTGTTAGTTATGATTATGCTTATGAAGACATTCAAACTTTGACAGAAAGTTTTTCAACTACTTTTGAACGTCATGTGGGGCATAATAAACCACCAAACGTCTCATCATATACTATCCGAAGCGGAACTCCAGATCTTGCGGACCCCCCCCCCTTTTATACAGGCCTGCAGACGTTGCCAATAAACGTTGGGGTTAATGAAACTGTTACCTAATGTCATCTTAAAATATTTTATAGCCCTGGTCTGTATCTCCCCCTCCCTAGGATCCATTCTTGTCAAGTTCAATTTCCTCTTTATGAGTTTGATCACAAAACTCTTCGTTCTCGATAACAGTTGAGACAATGATTAAAACATAGGCGTATGGAAATTCATTTTTTGTCCTGAATTTTCGTAATTGACGAACAATCATGACTTAAAGTATGTCCCCCCAAAAAATATTTTTTGTCCAGAAATCGATGTTTTGGGGTGAGGATTAGGAGAGGGAGGACGCCACCTCCAGATCTCCTCTAGCTTATAAGTCTTTAAATCGGGGGTACAAACGTTGGAATTTGTCTAGCTACATTTCACCAAAAGCGTAGGAAACTTTTAGTTATTTAGAGAATACAGTGTATATGAAGTTTTTGTGGACGTTGATGCTTCCATCTTGTTCAAAATCTGTTTGTTTTCACCTTAACCCAAAAGGAAAATATACTGACAATTGGCCCCAAATTCATCATACTTTGATGGAGTATCGTAATAATCAAATTAGCGACAGGTCTCGTCGTAACCATAGTATAAATTGGCATTTGACGAAATTATTCGCTCCTACACAAACCATTTTTCGAGTAAGTAGACGTAAATGAATTGAGGTGTATAATCAAAATTTTGATCACGATATATTTCCCAGAACAAAATTTTTTCTTCAAATTGTAGTCTCCATGTTTAACGAGGCGTAGAATACACAGGATAAAATTGCAAATGCGTGCAATGTATCGTCTGCGATCATTCTATGTTGTTTTGATAGTAGTGAAATGGCGGAAAATGTTTTTCTTGTTTTTGGTCTGGCATACGAATACATCCAAGGACATGCGAGTGAGGCTATACACCGCAGGCAAAGACAGCTAAAAAGGAGGTACACGAAGATATATAAAGCTCTGAAGGCTAATCAAAGTAGCCGAAGCAGACGAACAAAGAGGGGTCGGAACGATTTTTAAAGAAGCACGGCCGAAACTTGGGTCTGGGGTGACTAATATGGGGGAAGAATCTAAGGGGAGGGGTTCCCCTTCCCCTTTGAGAAATTTTTTGAATTCTTACTTGTCCTTAGATGCCTTCTGGTGCTATATTTGTCAACTTTTGAAGTAACTCACTATATTGAAGCACTCACAGACAACACTTTAGGCTTATATCGGAAAATGTGGGAATAATTGTTTTGTTATTTTTAATCTTCACTTTTCCAATTTTTATATTTTTTTAATATTCGCTGAAAGGTAGTAAGGCAGAAGCCGTACCTGCCTTAGCGGTTCCGACACCTCTGGACGAACATACATCTGTTTTAGATGAATGTTCTAGTGGGACCAGTATTGTAGTATCAGTGTTGTAATCAATGAAAAAAAGAATGTCGCGTAAATTATCTGCGACAAAAGACAAGACTGTTCAAGTATATACAGCTATGAAGAAACCTTATCTTCCCTGTATTTTTAAACGAAAACAAAAATGGCACAACCCCACCCCTACCCCCCCCACACACACACACACACACAAATTCACACTTAGGAAGCCGGCCTAGTCGTAGAAACTAGACATCCCATACCTATTGTAACAGGGGTGGTCAAAATAGGCCGAACCAGACTCAAGAATAAAGACGACCAAAGAGTTCAGCAGTTTCACGGAAGGTTTCTATAGTATATTATCGTTGTTTTCCCTTTTTTATCTTTCTTTACTTTCTTTGCACTGCGACTTCGTTGGCCTTTGAGTTTCAACCTTCGTGAAATCTATAAAATAACGTAAAAACTTACATCAAAATACATTCAAGCTGAATACAAAAATACTATCACGAAAATACATACAAAACTATACACTATTCAGGCATACAAAAAATACATGATACAAAAATACTTCTATCAAACCTGTAAACAAATTAAATTACTCTATTGCCATTAAACGCAATATCTAAGATATGCGTACCTCCCTGATTCTCCGTGGGCCTAATTATCCTCTGAAAAGTTTAGATAGCCATAAATTCTGATACGGTAAATAAAGGCTATACCCCAGTCTACTAAGTGGCGGTCAGGCCATTAAATAACAAGGTGATGTAGAGGTGTGCGCAAAGAAACGCCCTAGCTATTCCCTTTTATATGAAAGCCTTACTATATCGTAGTACCTGCATTCATTAGAATTTAAACAATATAAGTTTGGTACGCGATGCTCGAGAGCTAAGCCGAATTGGAATTTTACTTATTGGGTTGTATCGGAATTCAGGAGGTACGACTGTTACATCTATCGTCCATAACGCCATATTGTCTGTTAGACCAGATGCTTTAAATAAAATAGTTGTAGGTCACAACACTTTTCATAATCCTCTTGTACTTCGTATTACCTGTAAGGCGTCATTAAACCTAGTGAAGATGTCCAGAACCTTTGACCGAAGACAGGGCCCACGGGAAACCCCTCCTGGAAAGATCCCCCCACAAAACTTTGAGAACAAAAATATCCTATTGTTTTAACATATCTCATCGCCTAAAACATATATCTCCCCTTCTGTTCCCCCTTCAGTAGTCCTTATGTAGCTACTGGTTATGTGGGCACTAATAAAACTGCACGATGTTTACGAAAAGTTATGTTAGGCACACACACTTGGCATTATACACCACAGGTCTGACAAAGTGCTCTCTAGGTGGGGCGCTTTCTTTCCACGGTCAAGCGGAACAACTACAATTTTTTACCCCAACCCTTACCCAGATCGTTTTCATTTTTCATGATTGTAGAACGTAGACTGTACAATTTTCTAAAAGTAGTCCCATTATTCCTGGGAAAAATCGGCTCCTGGGAGGGGAGGGACTCTGCGGCTTTTACGGTAGTGCTGGGACCACTGTTACGCAATGTAGGCTCGTTGCACGTGTCTGTAATGTAAGTACGTTTCCAATGTGACCGACCCAGTGGCAGCTCCCCGCTGACCTTGAAGCTACTAGCAGCGCCACGCTTTGGTACATTCTGAATCCAGACGATGGATTGGTTTCGATGGAAAAAATATTAAACCACCTTCCAAGTTGGTAATTCTTAAACTTTAAAGGCGCAAGATTTCGGTATAGTTTCACTGGGGAATTTTTAGTATATGGTTTCATTAAAGCCTTAAAGAGAATTTCCGTGATCACCTTGTTGACAATATTTGTACAGGCCAAAATTTTTCAAGTATGCACCGATTGTAATAGCACCCTCTATATCGTTATAGGTTGTTCGTGCGAGTTGCATTCCTTGTCAAGCCTTAATTTTACACACAAAGAGACACCATATGAAAAACTTTACGCTGAGCTTAATTTGTTTATGCGTCTGTCCTCAGCTGATGATTACTTACAGATATTCCAACCAACTTTATTTTTTTTATTTTTTTATTTCTGGTGTACTGCCAATCTAACGTTTAACCAACACATTGTGTCCTAAACTTACTGACGATAGAATATGTGCATATTCCTACCAAAGGTTTTAATCAAGTGTAAAATTATCCTCCAACGGCTTTAAAATTTGTCCGTAAATCTCGCTCCTCTTTTCAGAGAAATTGTGCGTCTGATGTCCGATGACGATCGCCTGTCATTCCATCACCCGCGAAGCCATGGAGCGGTAACAGAATTAAGGTCGGATGCTGAGCAAGCTAGTATCTATTTTTTTCATTTCTCGAGACTGATTTCCCAATGGATATTCAAATATTCCTCGTTTTAATATTGATTCAACCAGCTGTGTCGAATATAAGTCAGAATTAAGTTCAAACGCTAAACCTGGGAATCTTTGCGTCACTGGTTGTTGGATAAACGAAGATGTACATGGGGGCACCTCCTCGTTTCAAGGTGCATGTAATCTCCATTTAATATTTGCAACAGGTTGGTAAAGGGTCACTATACGATTAACCAGCTGTCGAACATTTTTAAACAACAGCGCTCCTTCTGTGTAAGACTTTAATTTATACAGAAGATTCAGAAAGTTGTATCGCTGGTGGTGGCACCAGGGCTTATAAAGTGCATTGCAAACGAGGCTGAGGACGTTATTGGGGTAGGGGAAATGGCATATCAGCTACGTAATTGTTTATTGTTGGGGAATGACTGGGGCAAGTAAAAACAAATATCTCACCCAATGCCCCTTGGCATTACTTATGGTTGTACCATGACCTTGGATGAATGTTTGAGGTAAAAGAGATGGGTATGTGGATATGGAAATGCATATTTGGGGTAGGCAAATGTCACCAATGTAGCCTACAAACAATTTTAAAAAATAGCAGAAATCCGTGTCCTCACTATTCCTTCCAAACGACATCAAGGCCACTGCACACAAGTCGCATGCATTCGCCTTGTTACTTTAATAATGACATTAAAAAGTATGAAAATTGATGAAATTTTATTCAAATTTAAAAAAAATTCTTTCTATTTATTAGGAAACTTTTCATCAGTTTGCTTTCATTTTATCTTGTAAGTTTATTGATCTAACAGATTTCTCTGTATGTGCTTGTGTATGTGTGAGTTTGTTTGGCATTCAGACTGAGGACCTAAACAATGGATTTCAGGTCCTCTGAAAGAAATTCAATAGAATTTTCAAGTCCTCGAAAGTTTCAACAATAGACAGTCTATTGTTAAGTTTAGGGTTAAGGAAGCAAACACACAGGAGATAACAACGAGGTCCTCGGTTTGTATGCAAAATCTATTTATGTATGTGTGGGGGGGGGTGAGTTTACAGGATTTCGTTCTTGATTTTTTATTCATTTTCAAGTTGTTGGTAAACCTACCACTTCAAACAGTTTTTAAATTGTATGTTGGGCACACCTGATAGTCTATGTCATGCCAAAAGGGTGAATGCTTTCTGATGTCTGAACGTTAGTGGAATTGGTGAAATTAGTTTAAAGACAATGTATTTGGGGTCTTCTTTACCTCAATCATCGCCATTACACCAACTCCACAACCACCAACAACACCACCTCAACCCAACACCACTACAACCTCGAAAGGGATTTCTTTGTAAATGGTTTTCTCTTAGCTTTTGCTAAGCTATTGCTCAGAAACACGGGCTTAATGTACATTCATATGCTGACGACACGCATGCAGCTATATCTTTCTTTTAATTTAGACGATCCTAATACTGAACATTCCACCCGTCAATGCATTGAAAAATGTGTGTCAGACATAAAATCTTGGATGACTACAAATAAACTGAAG
>WURT03666265.1:0-12084 GCA_009936505.3 Holothuria glaberrima | reverse complement strand
GGCGTAGCCAGGATTTTTGTTTGTAGAGGGCCAACTGCAGGGCTTGATCGCTGGCCTGGGGGGTCTAAGGGGAGGGGAATATTTAAGTACCCTCAGATGCAATCTGTTGCAACATTTAGCATTATTTGAAATCAATTTTTTGTTCCATTACAAAAAAAGGTAAATTGCTCTGCAAAGAATGAGGGGGGGGGGGTACGCACCCAGGATCCGCCCTGAACTGTCGTAGGAAAAATAAAAAGTCAGTACATTGGTGTAGTCGTGTAGTCAGGCGTTTTCCAATGGGTTTCCTATCCAGATTTTTCCGGGTTGTTGGTGTAACTCGGTCATAAGAAAATGTCAAAAAAATGACCAAAAGCCATTAACGTTATAACTGAACGTGGCCAATAGTTTCGGCCCCAGAACATTAATAAAGCCATGGGTTGAGCAATGACATATCCAGGATTAAAAGCGGGGATATCATAATACAAATTTTGCAATGCAAGCAAAGAAGCAATGGTATAGTCATAATTATTTACCACGTGTACGAGGAATGGAGAGGTCAGTGGTATTTGCCATAAGCCAGCTTCCGACATGGACCTAGGATAAATTGAATTCTCGCAGCCTATTTGTGGAAAGTTTGGCATATGGGGCACAGCTTTGCCACTCTGTTTTTTTTTCATTTCGCTATACTATAACTGGTGGTCGAAAGTTTACTATTTGGCAACTTTCTAATAATAATCTACTTCGCACCATGCCAAGGGATACTAAGAAGTATCCACGGAATAATTCCATGCGCAAAATTACGAACTTCCGAAGGAGTTAGAAAAATAAACCTGTGCGTGACATTACAAATTAAAGTACGGGTGGCAATGCTGAATGTGGTACAGTAATCTGTTTAAATAAAGCATTAGCAAAAGGCGCTTCCTTCTATAGAACAGCTAGCTTGAAAACTTCTCGTGACTGAGACAATTGACGACAATACTATTGCCAAATTTTAGGGAAATCCAACTGATTTACAAATGATTTTTGTTTTGGTTCACTTCCAAGGGACTCAAGTAATTAACGTTGAGGAATGATTTGCACTTCCTTCAGGTGTGTATGGACAATACTTGTAGGTGTATCTTTTTAGAACTCGATCGGGGGGGGGGGGCATGGCTCAGGCTACGCCAATGGCTAATGATTAATCGGAAACGGACGGAAGAGCCCAGAAAAGATACGAAATTACACGTATGGCAACTTCTACTGAATTCGGCCTTTTTTGAATAAATAAAATAAACTACTAGGCGACAGAGTGAAGAAATTGGTAAGTACATGTAGGAGGATAGACTGGAAGGACCCCAGATATCATAAAATAACGGCAATCCCGTGTAGGGTGCCTGAAAGTGAATATGCGCCAACAGCCACTTGCAAAAGTTTTGCTGTAAGAATTTGTTAACAACTTTAGTGATTTTCCCTCAATTTTTTGTTACGAAGTCCCTGCCGTATGGAGTTGGACACTGACGTCACTTCGTCTTTTCACAACCGCCGTTTTTTTAAGGGAAGGTCATAGGCTCCTAGGTAATGTTGCAGCGTAATTTACGAGTACATAAACTTCATCCCAGACAAAGAACTAGATTCAAGCTGATATGATAGTAATATTTTATTTACAAAATACATATCATTGAGACAAGTTTAATGAACTTAACTTATGTGTTTTGCAAATAGAGTTACATGATAGTGCATTGAGCATGCTCAATATCAGCACGGTAAACCAGAGTTAATCACTTCTTCGGGGCAGAGCTAGTAATATTTGCATTTGAAGAAAAAAACCTCAAACATTTTACGTTAACCACACTTCACGACTGCGCACTGCACTCGGCGTTCCTCAACTAAGATAACGATATGTATTGTATACGAAGACAAAAGAGACTGCCGAAATGCCATCATTTAACTACGTCAACGAAATCTTCTAGTCAGTCTTATAGTTTGCTGTGTATTGCTAGTCGTGTGACTAACGTTTGCGCCATCGCGATGGCCGAGTAAAGCTGGGTCGCCCAAAGTCGTGAAGTATGCGACTAGCTAAACGAAGTGTAAATCCAAACTTCTGATAAGTAAAATTAATATGCTGAACATTCTGATACTATTTATACTCCATTCTGATGGAGGAACTTTGAAATACATGCACTATTAACTATTGAGTACATTTTCTGTGCAAACTTGAAGTAGAAGATAGAACGAGTAAAGGTGGTTCCACGGACCTAACGTTTGTAAGCTGGCAGTTGGAAATGAAAAATTTGCTTTGTTCTTCAATCTATTATTGTCACCCTGAGAGAGAATGGGTTAAGTGGGTTTCTTAAAGGTATAGCCTATAGAGTTGATATAATTTCTACTGCTCTGTTATATGATTTCGAAAAATCAACCACAGAATTGAATGTACTTTGCAAAGAAGACAAATATCTTTCATGAATAGTAAAATTTTAGTAAAGTCTAGTATGGACATACCAGAGGGACACTTAAAATCTCAGTATTTTTGTGTTATTTTTTTCAATTGCTATTGGTGGCCTTTCAGACTGTGAGAAGAAGAAGCTACAATCTTGGACAAAACTGTTGGAAAAGCTCCCATCATTGTACTATGTGCAGTACAATGTTGTACACGATTTACGGAACCCCCGTCCCCCAGTACAATGTTGTGTCCAAACGAAAGCGGTTCATCCCGAAGTTGACATTATTATGTCCAACATTGTACGAGCGAGCGGGGTTGCAGGGGTGTTCCAACGAGTTTTGTCCAAGATTGCAGTTTATACATTTTCAACCAAGGGAACTTCAAGCAAGTACACGTGACGTCATAACCTCAAATTATTAACACTGTTGTTTCTTTAAACGTTTCGGGTAATCTTCCCCCATTATTCCATGTATGAATTCATGTGAGGGATCGTATGGATTTTGCAAACTTTACTTCCCCAATGGGGAACTTATATTCCAATCTCGTTCAACGCAAAACCAATACATTGGAAAACGAAGAAGACGAATTATTTCTCATAAACGTTAGGCAATGATATCACGCCTGTTGGAAGCAAGTTTACACCAAGTTGCAGCTGTAGTAACTTCGACCGCTAATTGAGATTTACACATCGAATGAAAATAAAACTTTCATCAGAGGGCATATTTTGCTTCTTTTGTCACATATTAAACATAAATTAAGCACTTTTCTTTATTTGTGAGATGTACCTTTCTCGTTGTCATCAAGTTTACATGGGATCAAGATGTTATTCAATTGCTAACATCTAGTCAAAAAATAAAATTAGGCATAGAATTCAAATTTAACCAGAGTGCTTAATTTTTAAGTGTTCCTTTGCGAGTGGAGGGTAATTTTGATTAATAAGAGTCCTTGCTTTTTGTTTTCGTTAAATATATATGATAGAGTTACAATTAATAAACAAACATTGTCAACATAAAATATGTTCCCCTGTATGAAAGCCTTTTATAATCAACTTTGACAGCTCCCAGATGGCCAATTCTTACCAGTTTCAACGTAATATTTTTCGCTAAGTCCATGTGTTATCTTTTTATCTTAAGAGACGAAAATTTAGGAAAATGATCACTGGATTTACTGAGAAGAAAGGACAAATAATGTAACTTGCAATTTTGTTATTTGATTTTTACGTTGTTACTCTTGCGTCAAGCCCTCATTCAGAGGTTGTCTTCAAACTTTCGGTATAAACTTGAAACTGAAAAGAAAACTTTATTTGCTTTCCTGTCTTTATGGGATACTTTCATCTTTCTATAGTCTTTATTTTTGTAAGGAAACTTCTTATATTGGCCTTTCCAACTCCAGCTTTATTTCTGTTGTTTTTACTTGTTTTTTGGCTAATGTATATCCGCCAAATATTCCTTCGGGACTCGTTCTCTGTTCTCAAGTGCATATTTTAACTTTCTTCGAGAGAAAATAAGGGCCCCATTCGAATATTCCATCTTAGGTTCAACTGGTCCCTGACGAGACATCCGTATTCAAGTATTCGGTACTGATTCCATGGTGATCTGGATTTTCAACCTGCCGCAACAGCCAAATCATATCACATATTTCTGTTCTATTTAAAAGTGGCCCCGAAGAATACAGCAATCAAAGACTGATAGACAGAATACGGGAGAGTCTCCTAACTCCTTTCTTTGTCTCTCACTGACTGTCTCTCTGTAAAATGTTCTCCCTGTAAGTTTACGAAATACAGCTTTGATGCAGTTCTCATCGTACATTCCATACACCATTTCACTTTACGTAAAGCTTTCAGGTCCTTTGACAAATCTTGAATCCCTATTACATGAAACGTATGCATCTGTGATATTGCCTCTCCAGTCTAGAGGGTAAAAATCGGTTCCCGGCTGTCTGTGTCTACATTAGTCTTGTTCAAGACGTTAGTGTTACTTTCTGCTTATATCGCACAAAGTGAGAGCGTATGTCAACTGAACTATAAGCGGACTCTCAGCCAGTTTACAGCCAGAACTTAGTTCGTGACAAAACCTCTGAGAGGAATACAGTTTAATTGACATACGCCCTTATTTTGTGCGAACGAAAGAAGATAGGCAGACGGTAACTTGCGTCTTGAAGAAGACTATGTCCACAGCCGCAAACAATCTCTCTGATTACTAGCTTTCAGTATTGTAGTACTTTTCGGGTAAGCTATCTTTCAGAATAGTACAGCCTTCCATGCATCTCACATTAGTTACATCCGGAAAAACTTCATCTCGTACCAAAGAAATAGCAAATGGACCAACCACACGTACAGGATCAGAAGACATCGGCTCCGGGAGTGACGGTTCCTCGCCGGGTGGCAGTTCAAGGCGAAAAGTTTGAAGAATACGCCCAAGAAATAAAAATAGCTGGAAGAAGAGCACGACAAAATGTTTTAAAAGAAGTAATAAAAATGATTTTATGCAAAGCCAAGGTCCTCGAATCATTTCCCCAAGAAGGCCACTTTCAACTCCTCTTAATTTTAATATTGATATAAGCAACACCCACTAAGATTTATTACCAAACGGAGACTCCATGACTAGCTTGCAAGTTATTCCCATGCTTTTGACCCTCGTGAGTATTGACGCGTTGCTTGCCTGCTTGGTGGGCGTCTGATATCTCACATTTCTTTGATATACTTAGCCATGCAGTGACCAGTTAGCGTGGCTTGCGTATTTTCGGGAGCCAATTACAAAATTGCGGCATGATATTTACTCTGTCGTATATTGGGGGAGAGGAGCATTTTCTATAAGAGATGAAGTTTAGTTCCATACGCGGTACTTGAGCTTACTTTATAGCTTACCTTGGTTGTCAGTGTATCGTATTTATGGCAGGTAGATTGCAGCAAACTTGGAAAATGTATGACATGAAAAGAAATCTACATCATACAGAGCAAGCGGTGGATCTATCGTTTGTGGTTGCTGCGAAAGAGGGCGTCGTAGGGTCAGAGCTGAGATCAGCTAATTCGGCACCACATTACAGGAAATGGCACTGTCAGAACACGTTTGTCACTATCCACCATATACATATGGACCGCCAGTATTGCTGAAATAGCCTCGCAGTCGGGGTTCATGGGTTAGGCGAACTGAACACAGATATCGCGCATGTGCAATTTTTTTATCTGACGTGCTATGATCATAGGGGGTCACAATGACAGCATACACTTCGCAGATATCTGTAACCCATGGCATATTCTACTGACAGAGGAAAGTTAAAGCGAGATAGACGACGTCTTACCTGCATCTTGGCCATTTTCTCTCCTAAACATAATCTTGCTCCAACAGAGAAGGGGAAGAAACATTTTGGAGTAAATACGTTGTCATTTTCGTCAAGGAAATGTTCTGTAGAAATTGTAGAAATGTCCGTTTGAAATTTTAAGGCTAACTTTCTGAATTACTGAATGTGAGGTCTCTACTATCGTCCTTACATGTAAGCTCTACAATCGTCTTAAAATCTATCTGTTTGCATCTTTAAAATTTGTGATCCGCTATAAGAATAAAAACCAGACGAACTGTAACTCCAAATGAACATGTTCATGGGAGTCATCAGTCCCGTAGGCAGAAGATATACTGAAGCGGGAGGGGATGGTTTCCTAAGGGGCGAAATATGATGTAGGGGGGAGGGGAGATTTACAAAAATGCGTTAAGGCAATAGTAATTTTTAATCTTGTATACGGGACTAAAATTTTCTAGAAAAAACGCTACTCCCTGCCCCCCTCTCCTTGGCTACGGGCTTGATAGTCATGTCAGTCATGCGAAAATTGCATAGGCTGTGCAAAGAGACAGTAGAATATTTGGAAAGAGCAAGGTGACAAGCTACTATAGCGTCTTCAATTGTTAAGATTTGTCCTAACAAAATCATTTGCTTAAATTGATTATTTTTTAATTATTTCATTATTGACGACATTGTAAAGGGAAAAATACATACCTGGATAGAACAGGTGAGGCTTTGCCCAAGTTTCTGGATTATTGTGTATCCACCACAAGTTAGTGAAAACTGTTGTATCTTGGGGAACGTCGTAACCACCTACCCTGGCGATAGATAAGTAACAATGACCTTTTACGGACACTCAATAATACTCTTGAGTTTGAAAGAATTCTTGTTGGGCCAAAAGTGAGTGGAAGGACTTTCACAAAATTCCCCGCCCATGTTTTTCGCAGCTTTCGCCAAAGGCTGAAGCCCAATTCTCATCAATCTACCCTAGTGATCCGCAAGTCAACCCCCCCCCCCCGTTGTATACCCCTGGGTAAGGAGTACCTGTCTGCAAGTCCTGAGATCACTCTCTTATACGTAATTTTCGTGCCTCATATGCAGGATATAGGCACCAGAAAACGGTGTTGTCCTGAAGCCACAGAATTACCACCTCCTTTGTCAAGAAGTGAAGGATACATTCCTTCTCTCCTAGGATTTCCGTCTATACTCCTAGGTCTATCGAACATATAGAGTTGAAGCATATAAAGCTCATGACATCGTGTTCTCCGTGTTTACCTTTACGTTATGTCCTGGGGCTACGGTATCTCACTGTGCTCGAAAACCCATAACTTTTGAAGATGAATTAAATGGTAGCAACAGGTGGGGGTAGCAGTGCATTCCCCCCTTGGGGACCTTTCCAATTTCGTTGAGGAGCCGTAATGGGTACAATAAAACATGCAGGCCCCGACGACGGTAAGCGCCAAGGCAGTATACTTGATTTTGCAAACCCTTCAATATAAACCCAACATTTTTCCAGTTTTCATCAGTAAAATCCCATTTTTTTAACTTTCTTAAATAAAAGTTCCCAGTTTTCATATTTTTCTCAATTGAAAACCAATATTATCTAGAGCTTTGCACGCCGAAAAATTTTCATTCGATGTCCTTTCGGCAACCCGTCGCCCTTGTCGAGGCTTCTGGTTGCCCCCTCCCTTCGTTCGGGCAAATTTTGATGCCACCCCTGGCTACGATCCTGCAAGGACACAAACACAACACTTACTTTGTGTCACATGTTGTTCGGTGGGGTGCGTTCAAGGACGAAAAAGAACTCTTCCGTAATGTCTCGAGTATGGTAGCCATTAAATACGGAAGCCGATATCGATCCTCCCAAGCTAGCAATCCCCTGTTTGACAAATTGGTCTTCATTTCGTGTCGTATCCGCCACTGAACCTTCAGAGTAGAAAACATAACAATTGCCTCTTCTTTATTCAAAGAAAAAACGCCTATATACTTGCAACCCTTCTGTAAGTCTGCATATTCAAATTCTGTCACGAAAATTGCAATTGCAAAGATGTGTGATTTCAGTGTGCCTTACCATGCACTCGAACTCAAGTTCTTGCCCTTAAAGGGATTTTCCAGAGACAAAATTCAGTAAGTTCAAAAATTGCAGAAAATTTTTCTCTTTTAGGAGATGAAAACCGCATCCCAATAGCCTGTAGCGTTTGGAAGATACAAATTTTCAAAGAAATGCATTTTTTTCTCAAGATAAAGTGCATCATGGGAAATTTGTGATGTCATCGCGGCACAGTAATTTGACATAGAATTGAATTTCTTTATGATATTAATGCCACTGTAGGGAATATAGAGCAACTTTGTTTATTATGCCCTCCATGCCGGTATGGTGTAGATTTGTGCTAAATCTATATGGAAACATATTCAAACATTCCAACAGTATCAAATTTCATGGACAAACAGGACATTAAAATCTATATGGAAACATATTCAAACATTCCAACAGTATCAAATTTCATGGACAAACAGGACATTCAATTATAGAGAAAAACAAAAGGAATCCGAGGCAATGCACCCACTTTACATAACGATCTGTGACCTTGATGAAAACTGGAGGTATTTTTTGACAAAAATAAGTACTCTTATCAGATATCTCAATTAAGGAAAAGAGTATTGCTACGAGGTTTGGAGGGCACGAATTGGAAAATTTTTCCCTAGACGCGCTCCGTAAAATGCCTGTAAGCTTTTCACTCAATTTCTACCGCTGGTAATACACGTACGGCCGTTCACATGAATCGAATATACTAGTGGCTTGCAATAAGTGTTTGATAAGACTGCAACTGAATATATATATATATATATATATATATATATATATATATATATATATATATATACTGTTTCGACAGATTATGAAGCAAAAAATAAGAATAAAATTTTATAGTGGCATTTGACAAGCACCACGTAAAAGAGAAATTGTCGTATCACGTTTCCGTAACAACCCAGTAGCATTATTCTGTTAAAAATTCAAGACATTTCTTAATTTGTTCTGGAAGTAAGTTACCTTGTTATGTAATAACTTTCCCATAGAGATTTGAAAGAACTATTAAAAACACTGAATTATATCTCACTGTATCATTTCTGTTAAATGGTGGACTTTTTAAAGTAATGATATGACTACTTGTCAATTTGTTAGTTAGATGAGGTTTAACGGCCCAGTTTACAACCAATTGGTTCAGGTCGAGCCGGCCACGGCCTTTTTCCCAGTTGTGGCTCACTGGCTTGTTTTCCCTTACTCCATTGCTCCGGAGCATAACGCACAATGGCAGAAGGTTCCATTTTTAAAGTCTTTGGTATGACTCGACCTGGGAATCGAACCCAGCGTGAGAGGCGGATGCTCTAACCACTAGACCAAACACGCGGTTTGACTTACTTGTCAACATCTATAAGGTAATGTAAATGCTACTTGTACATAATTTGCCCTAATCAAGCACACTGCAAATCATGCACTATATTTATCACAAAAACAAAAAAAGCTTTAGGATAATCCACACCTTCTTAACGAAACTTAATTTTAGTTTTCATTATTACAATACTGAAACTTTTCTCTTGTTTTGAATCTATACTGTACCACCTCCCTCTCTTTCTTTATCAGAATACCTTTTAAACGATCAACATCAACCTCTTGACAGGAAGAATAAATCTGAGTTACCGTATAAAAAATTACAACAAGTTGCTGAAATTGACAGGTTTTTATTTCAATTCAAAACCCGTCTGCGCGATCGTATCTTTGTCCATGAACATCGTCATACAAATATGACATTTAATTTCACAGATTCCCGCTTGGATTATGCATGAGCTACGTGTATCACATGCGTAATGCTCATGCGCCATAATAATGTAGCCCCATCGTCCTCAGACTTGAAATATTCTTAACGATTTTTGCTAAATATCCCTTTAATCGAGTAATACGCATGTTTAGCCGAAGATTTCTTTTACTACGACCATAAACAATGGAAAAGACATGAGTGTAGACCGAGACGTTCTTAAATGCTTTGAACATTTTTTTGGAAAGATGAAACATGTAGCTAAAATATGAATACCGCCATACGTGTTAGACATTGTTCAACTCTTTTGAGAAGCCCGTCAACACGGTCATGCATCTGTATGACAAAGTTTTGAACAAACGTATGATTGTGTATAGACGGGGCTTTAAACTACCTTTTACGTAATTCCTCATCGACAGTAATCATTGGTTTGAGAGCTTGGATCAGGAGATCTGCCACTTGTACGATTTGACATCTTACCTGTGGATTGTTCACGAGGTAAGCCACAGCCCATCGGAGCGCCTGCAAGGTTGATTCAAAACCACCGGAGAACACCTCCCACATTGCCATGATCACGTGATCCTCTGACATAGCCCCTTCATGCAATTTCGTGACGTCATCATAACACTCACTATTGTTATTATTTACGTCTTTTCTGCTTGCGAGTAGAGCATCTGTAATGTTTCTAATGTTCTTTGGGTCGTACGTTGCCAAGTGATATTCGTATTCACGTTGCAGTATTGCGTCACGTGTTGAAACCAGTTCGTCAATTGTACGAAGTCGCTGCCATGGAAACACCTTAAAGCAAAGACAAAGGAAACTGCACAGTCACCACGAATTACATTTAATGAAGCAGGTAGCATGGCAAAAGCAACTGATAGTTGCATATAGGATGTAAATTATCTCTCAACAGAACAATGAAGGATGTACCTTCGATTTTGAAGAGACCCACTCTGTTGGAAAATCTTTCAGGGGTGTAACCCGGGGCGGGGAGGGGCAAGGGGCGGTCCCCCATAAGATTTCCAAACCGAAAATAAAAACTCGGACACTTGAGAGAAAACACTGAAAATTTGACTGTCCTAATAATGATTTTATGTTCCTTAGAACCTAGGAAATTGCATATAGGTGTAATAGTTCCCTTTTACAAAAACATCGAGCAGAGGGACTCCGTCCCGCCGTGGACGCGTTCTTCCGTGGGCTATTCTACCTGGTGAATGAACGAACCCCCTCCTACAACACAGTGTAAAAATTACATGTGGCGGGTGTGGGGAAATATATACAGGGTAATTTACATCCGCCCACGTTGACTATCCGGAATTCGTTAGAAAGGTCGCCCAGATATCCTTGCCATTTATAATACTGGACCTTGGTCCCTTAGCGCATACTTCAAAAACTCGAGCCTTAAAGTCGTGGGGACCCAGGCGACATGCACAAAGCAACAATCATCCATAGCTCAACTTGAAAAGATGCTTATTAAACCAAGAATGCAAGACGCATCGTCCCAAAAGAGCCTAGAAGAATAAGAAAAACAGACCATTTGACTGCCAGTATTCCATGAATAAACTGAAGGAACAAGATTCTTTGTTCAAAGTACACTGCTCCCTGATGACTTACGAATGACCCGAAAAAGTGCAATGCAACAAACCACCCACCCTGTCCATTTTTGGCCGGAACGACCTTCAGGTCTTAAGTAAGATTATTACGTTCTAAGTCTTGTTCTTTTACACTGGTCTTGATTAAATACGGAGTTAGCGGACGTAAACATAGCAGTCACACAAAGACGTCCTCAACACCGAGACGAAAGGAGCTTACTTGAAAAGGCGTCAACTTCAAAATAGCACAAACCGAAAGAGGCTTTTTTCGGTTTGGAAAGAGTCCTAACAAACAAACCACTCATTTGACTTCAAAGCTTTTCCCTAAACCAATCTGTGGAAGATTAATGAGGGCTATCCATGCATGCACATACACTCAGCTGCGACCAAATGTACCTTAGGTAAGAGGATCAAGGAAGTACTCCCCCACTTGGTGCGAGGATCTACTGACTACTGAGCTCCCCTTATAAAGTCCAGGAAATTGAAGGTTACACTGGACTTCTTCCCACCTACAACCCGTAGCCGAGGATATGGTCCTTACTGAATATCCTGACTACACTGTTAAAAATTCTTGTAAACTGTTTACCAACATTTTTCACAGTAGTTTTGTTTTTCATCTGTGTAATAACTATACAGCTTTATGGTGCATGGAATATCAAATCTGTCTGAGCGGGGTTAATTTTTATTAATATTTTTCTGAACAGTGCAGCTTCAGTGCATAATGTATTTTGTGTCGTTTTCATTTGGTACACGTTTACAACGGATGTAATATATAGAGGCTTTTTCTTTGTAATATTTATTTTGTAAACAATCATGATTACTTTATTGGACAATTGTTATGATGTCCCAGTTAAAGTCCCATTATGTAGTCACAATAAGAATAAACGGAACTGCCTGTTGGGACCGAATCGCTTCTCTTGCCTTGGTTCGATTCCCAGGTCGAGTCATACCAAAGACTTTAAAAATGGAACCTTCTGCCGTTGTGCGTGATGCTCCGCAT
>WURT03666264.1:0-32153 GCA_009936505.3 Holothuria glaberrima | reverse complement strand
GTTGTGGGGTCACGACCCCAAGGTTAAGAACGCCTGCTACAGTGTAA
The DNA here is from genome assembly GCA_009936505.3 of Holothuria glaberrima. Classification (NCBI taxonomy): domain Eukaryota; kingdom Metazoa; phylum Echinodermata; class Holothuroidea; order Aspidochirotida; family Holothuriidae; genus Holothuria; species Holothuria glaberrima. The sequence goes on along the minus strand of WURT03666264.1, from coordinate 32,106 downwards.
AGGCGCATTATCCTTAGGACATAAAGATTACAACAAATGATCCTTCGATATTGTTAAACTTTTGTGTTACTTACCCACCCACTTACCCACTTACCCACTACCCCTTCTTTATTTACCCAGTTTTAAAGTTACTAACCCAAAGTCAGTCGCACACCCTTAACTTTAAATCGTTAGAACGTTGACTCTGCATACGTCCGGGGTTGAATGCAAGCCTTACCTTCGTTAGACAGTACATGACGAATTGACATCTTAAGTTGGCCAGCACTTACCTTACTTTCCTTATTTTGCTTATGCATCTACTGCTCAGGTAAAACAGAGAGCCCGAAGAGGCAATTAACTGATACATGCGTCTTCCAAAGAAATCCATTGATACAATGTTAGGTCATAAAATTGGTGACATGATATACCCCCCCCCCAAGACAATGAGATGGTGGGGTTTTGAAAATCATGTTGAGTGCACTCAGTATTCTCTTCTAACATCCCGCAATTGCCACAAACTTGGAACCAACATGTTTGTTCATAGCGTTTCTTTATAAGCTTTATGTGACAAAAAACGTATTGTAGTTATATTTTGGGGCCATGTATGGAGAACCCTGGGCTAGGGTCCTCTTTTTTCTATCCTTTCATAGGGCCCTTATTCACGAAAAAAAGACTATTTTGATTTCATTCAAGTTTAAACAACCATACAACAACATAAATTTCGATCTATAACAACGCCAATATGGAACAGCTCATATTACAAAGGTATGTTCACCAAAGGACGCCGCCGTAGCTAAGCCGAACTAAGCCTTTCAGCTTGTGGCTACAAAAAACCAAAGAGGCTAACGCCCCGTAGAGTGAAAGCCAAAGAGAGCCAGATCTACGCAGGTTAGGCCGCTATCTAGCAGTGCTACCTTTGGACGGACGGAAAGTTTCCTATGTTGGTGCCAAAAACAAATGGGGCATTACCATGGGTCTAACACATGGGTACATATTGTACATATAAATAGCCCGCATGTGAGTAATGAAATCTGTCTCTCTTAAGCTTGTTATTTGGTAGACTACCCCATACCGTACTTGTGATAATGTTCAGCTGGCTATGAGTTCACAGTTTAACTTAATAATGAAGTCGCAATTTAATTCTTACAACGATAAACGGAAGACACTAATAAGAGGAAATATGCCTACTGTGCTGGAATATCATACGTCATGGGTAGTGCAGTTTTATACAACAAAGGGTGCCTCTTCCATCAATCATACAGGTTACAAAAAGTAAAAAATACGGAAGGTGTTAACTAGCAAAGTTTGTGGTGATTGAATCATAAAAGAATTAGAACATGTATACCATGCATGGAACTGGTATGTAGGTGTTTGATTCGGCTCAAGAAAATAAGCAACCAGCATTTTACTGTTTTGCCACCTTCCGTGAATGTCAATGATGTATGAATTGAAAGCAGCCCACTTAGGTACATAGCTGGATAAGAGGGAAGAGAACGGAGGAATTTAAGTTTGCCGGATAGTTAAAAGTTCCTAATGAGCCGGTTATAGTTTAAATGCTATTACGCTGACATTGAGATAGTTCGTGAAGTGGCGACGAATTCCCTAGGTTTTTTATTTTGCCAATAAAATGCCTGCAGCAAGCACTTAACTTAGATAACAACAATGTACAGACGTTAAAGACCAGGCAAAGGTTAGTCAGTTACTAAAAAGTACTTGCAACCTTTACCGTTTGATTATCGATAAGGCTTAAAAGTACATCTCACCCCACCGACAAAGTACAACGTGATAAAAGAAGAAATGCGAGGTGAAAAGAACTGCCGCTATGGGGTTATAGGTAAAACCCATCCACTTGATACGACTACCGTTATTGATTCAATTAGGTATGCCCCTATACAAAACACGTTCGTCGGGTATACAAAACACCACGTAAGCAGTCTAGTTGGAACGGATCGCTCAGCCTGCCTAGAGGTTATTGTACTTTTTTGTTGATCCGATTGACTGGCGCCTTGTTTGTAACTCTGTTTGTTAAGGAATAAATTTTGCAAGTCAGATCACCAAAGTTGCATAGCATCCTTGGATACGGCTATAAATCGCAAAATATTTTCAGAATTGGCTCAACTTGCTGTGATTACTTATATAATTCTGGCACTTCTACTATTAAGTCGTATACGGCTTTCTAATATATTTTAAGACGAAAGAAGTTTTAAAAATAAATTTTTACTTTAGGTGAAATTCTGCTGTAAAATATTCATTCAAAGAGTTCACAATGTGTCCTGAACGTTCGGTGAATGTACGTATATTACTGTTATAACTTCATAACGGAGTGAATTAGATAATAAAATCGTTTAATGATTTCCTGTATCGATTGTTAAAATGAGCAATTCCTAAATGTTTACATGAACTGGACAAGAAAGGGAAGTTAAACGGATTTTCTTTTCAAGATCGGAACAGGCTAGACGGAAAAGTGCAATTGCCCAAGGATTTGATAAAATACCAACATTTCATTCAAAGTTGAAACCAATTCAAGAACATTTTGATCACTGTGAAACCGAAACCGAAAACGAGCATCTCGCAGCATTTCTTCATATAGGCCTACCTCGGGTCTCGGCAGGAAACTCATTCCCCAACTTTATCCAACTCAGGTGTGACAAACTGTCAAAACTTGGTTCAGCTACTGTTTTCAAGTGCTTTGAAAATGTGGGGTACGTCCATAGACCTACCGTATATTAGTCCTTGGGGCTGAGCCGCTATGGCTCGAGCGAAACCTGATTTACCCATGGAAAGTAACTATGTAGATATCCTCGGCATATGGTAACCGTGGGATCCAATATCCCACGAGTGGTTCTAGTGAGTCGACTTACTCGAGCAACTGGTACTTCGCGCAAACTTCAGGAGGCACCCCCACCTCCCGCTGGCTAGTATGCACATGATTGGATTTGTAAGACATATCCAATAGTAGTCGAACTCAGGGGCGACGCTAGGTGAGGAAGGGTATTCCCTCCCGTTGAGAAAGGCTGCCCGCCCCACCTTAGGGGAAATTTTCCTATTTTGTTGAGGAGCCTTAAAGGTTACGATGAAATGGGTAATTTATGTAGTTCGCTCTTTCTAGGCAACCAGTTGACCTGACGGTTTAATTATTCTTGCTCCCAAGGAGGGCAGAATTTTTTAATGCAGACCAGCAAATTTTCCACATTTTTCAATAAAAAGTCCTCATTTTCGTCAAGACAACCCTGAAATTTTTGACACGCTTGCGTGCTGAAATTTTGCCTTGCCATTTTTAACTCGTCTCTCTTGAGCATGGGGCCTTCGGTTTGCCCTCGCCTCCTGTCGGGATGCTCGACCCCCCATGTCGAGCAGATCTTGGCACCACCCCAAGTCACTGCGAACCGGTGAATGTAAATCTTTTCTCCTGTAGTAATAACCGAGTTAAAGAACATTGTGTGAACTATGAAATCGATAAACCCGGCATTCAGCTTTTAAGGCTTACCAGTTGTGTTGGTAGGGGTACTTGCATGGGGCCATCACGAGGGTTGGTAAGTGAAGACCATAACTTTGCACGATAATTTCGGGGCATAACAGAAATCGGGGAGGGAAAATCTGGAATGTCACGGAGCGACGAAAGGGACCGGTGCACTTTTGCCCCTAAAACACAGCTTATGCAAACTGATTCAGCGCTACCCTTCCTCAAGCCTGTACCCAAGGGGTACCAGGAGGAGCTGGCGGTGGCAAAATTGTCTCCCACTTTAACATATTTCAGAGTAATTTATGATACTGCCCTAGCATATCAGGCTACTGCATCTGAAACCTTGTCTGAATGAGAGTCTGCACGTCTAACAATATTCATCTATCAGCGGTGTCGCCAAGGGTGCTTTTTCTAACGTTTTCCGTGTGCCCCTCCCCCAATGAAATTTTTGGTATTGAAAAGTTAGGCACAAAAACAGCGTTTGTAGAAGGATGTAGAAACGAAGTTCCGCTGCTTCTTTATTAATCAATCAGGGGCCTTGATTTGCCCCAAATCCTCTCAAACATACACCTTTCCTGCACGCTTCGCGCTCATCTATTTGTGTGAACTTTGTGAAGCTCTGCCATACTGGGAAGTATATTTTAGAATTGTCGCTTCAACGTCTATTTTTAAAGGTCCGTGGATATGTAATAAATTCAGCTGTTCTACTCAACAAAGCTAGATTAAGACCCCCTTATCAAAACTCCGTTGGAAGTTTTGAATATCTTTTACCGTTCTCGAGCCTATTTCTCTTCTAAGTTTGACCATTTATGGGAATTGTTCATTAGCTATGCAAAAATATGATGTGGAGTGTTGCACAGTGTCTGTATAGACTCGTTCATGTTAACAAACAAATGACACGTCTGGTTGGCAAAAGAGTTGTTAAGGTGCGCATTCACTCTCGTCACAATGACAGGTAGATTGCAGTTCGTCTACTTTCTGCGTGCAATCGCGCAAACGTTTACACGCGCAGGACCTAATATGTACGCATGCTCTATGCCAACCAATGCCAACCAGTGACGTAACGGTGAACAGCCGAATTTCTCTTGATATTCCTTTATAAATTATCTGTTAATTACTTTAATAGCTAACTTCTAGTTTGGTATTTAATGTGGATATTTTCAAAGAACTAAATAGCTACTTCCAAAATTAACCCCTCAGGGCATCCCACAATTACAGCTGCCCTTGGAATGAAGGCTGAACTAACAAAGGATATCATTACACAAATTTACATAAGGAGCTCATGTTTATTCATGGTGTAGGTGAAAAACAGTAATTGTCTTGTAAAATGGTCAATATTTGATGGATTTTATTGGGAATCGTCGCTAGTTTTATCATTTTCAATGCTTTTTACACAAAATAGGCAAGCATCACATTTACATGTCCACAGACCTTTAACATGCTTTGGTTCAAGTGCGGCCGTGAGTCCTCTCCAATGCACACATCGATTATCTTTAACTCCATTTCTGTCTTCGAAACTGTTAAGATTGCCATTTTTGCCTTCTTTAACGCACATCCAATAACATATGAGGATAATTAAATAGCTTTATCTCACAGGTTACTGTCCGTTTCTTTTAACTACCGGTGCCTTAAAATCTGCAAGGGGAACTTTGCTCTCCTGTACCCTTGCCGAGGCGGAACCAAGCATCACACTAGGGATCATAATTCATATAGTAGCAATACCTCCATTACTTGCACGTACGGTAACTTTCTTTAACACTTAATAACAGAATTTCTGCCCACTTCGCGCTTCCACGAGGTTGGCCTCTGCGAGCACTAGCCACCCTTCTTCTGATTTATTGCTGATGAAAATGCAGGAAACATATTTGTCATAACTATAATTTTTAAGGCACCCACAAACCAATAATCACCTACAAGGGTTTGTTTTACCCTTGTTTTTACCATGTTTCGTGGCAAGTCCCCGGATACTCCGCCGTACATGCACACTCGATGCTGTAACGACTAGGGTTCCCCTTAGTGACATGCCTAGAGTTAGATAAATGCTTCATTCTAAAGGTCACAATTATGTAAGTACACCAGTGCTTCCTGGGGCTTCCCCCTGAACCCCCACCAGGGCGTTGTCTCTTGATCCAAAAGGAGACCCTACGTTGGACCCCTGGAACACAATACTTACAGGGAAGAGCTTCTCGTCACCATGATGACGCCAGCAGCGACGTTCAGTCCATCATGGTGATGTGCCCCTCCGGAGGAAGGTTGGTCCCTCAGTACCTCGACTTTGAAAAGTCTGGAGACGCCATTGTCGTCTGCTAGGTGTCAACTCAACAATCCCCACATTTTAAAAATACATGCTAGCCTAAATTGTGTACGTATTTCAAAAAGTAATAAACTTATACCGTAGAGTCGGTTACGAGGGAATGTTCTATAGCTTAAGAACATTAGATTATATACTGTAAGGCCACTGGCATGCTACGAATTTTTCGCTTAACTCTTTCATGCTCATGTATGACGAAAAACACTGCGCCAACAACATTGGCTAAAATGATTGGAAGATACTCCTCCAGCACTTTTCAAAAGGGATTGCACAAGTTTAAGTGAACTCGAAAAACGAAACACTAACTGACAATGACGGTGTTCCATTTTCTGCGAAGGCATCGGCCCTTTAGTCCCCACCTCCACTCCATCACTTTCCCTCTTCTTGAGATTATGTGAAACATCTTCAAAACACTCTAAACTTTCAAGAGGTGAGTGTTTGACTGGTCCCTCATTTGTGTGCACTTAATACCTATAAAAAGGAATCTTCTATTGCCCCGCCATGCATGACTCCCCTACCTCAAGTGTACCAATGAATCGCACGCAAGTATCTATTTTGAAATATAGGGTTATCATGTTGATCTCACAACCTAAATGCAAAAAAATTCCTCAAAAATAATCGGTAAATTACTCAATTCCTGATCATTATGTATAGTCTTGAAGAAAACCATAAAATATCGCCGAACAGAAGTTGGTTTTTGGAGACTCTTCTTATTGTTCCCCAGACTGCGGTAGGGACCATTGACAGCGACACAAAGTCGTAGATATTTTAAATCTCCCGTTTAAACCCGACGAAATCGAAACACGCTGAGTTACATCAAACAAACAAACAAATCGAAATTAATAAAACTGAATTAACATAGAAACGTCAGCTGCTGAAATGAATTAAAGAGTGTTTATGCAAGCTAGTCTACAAGACCTAAACAGGCCACTGACCTCTTGAATTTTCTTTCTCGGTTTATCGCTGAACAGATGAGGAAAATGGCCCAATTTCTCAGCACAGTCTAATGACCTCTTAGCCAACAACGGCGAAAAACACGTCACGTACCGGCGACGGATCCATTTAGCTACTTAAATTCCATTACTTTTTTCAATTCGTTTTGATTATTTGTCAAATATTAGGATTTCTGCCAGTTGCTCACAAGTGGTGTGAATATCACAGTGACCTAGTGCAAGGAGGAGAATGATCCCTTGGGTCTGAAGAGTCGCTCGACACGAATTTTTGACATGGCTCGAAATGCGATTGACTAGTCCCTTCGGAACCCAGCTCAGACTTGGATGACCCCGTTGTAATTTTCAACTCAAGTTCTATGTATATCGCTTTAAATAACTTCCGGGTTCCACAAAAGTGCTTTCTCCTTTCCAATTGTTAAGGGACGTGATTATTACTTAATTGCAATCTTCTCGATTTTTACGGCTTTACCGCCGGGAATGCTCGCTGTTGCTTACGAATACCTTGTAGCCTTCCTTTATATTTATACAGGCTACATAAACAATCCAATATCACCTAAGAAGAATGTCGAGGAGATTTGTGGAACACTTAATGTTCTTAACCACTACTACATGCGCCCCCAAGTTTATAGGATCGTTGCAATCACGTTAAAAAGCTTAATGAACCTGTATCTCCAAGCCAAATTTCTGTCAGGTAAACTATACGGTTCTGATAGCCCTCTATACAGTATATCTGACTGTCCGTCAAACCAGCCATGCAGAGAACTTTAAGACAGCTTCTTGGTCAAACCATCTAACTGCAACGGATACGGATGAGGTTGGCCATGGAGTAATGGTGGCTTTAAATGACCCCTTTGAAATGGGAGAGCTAATTTGAAACTATATTTGTTGGGGAACCCTTCTGTTTGCCCCGCTTAATATTTCACTTCACCGACATGCCAGCAATGTTGGAGTTAATTATAGCCGATAACTCGAAGTGAAGACAACATATTTGCAGCATTTTCGCTTTTGTTTTTGAAGGTGGTATTGTTGCTTTCCGCCTATTTATAGGGTGTCCCTATGCTCTCTATTTTCTTCTGCATGCTTCTCTGCATCGATGTCTTTCTCTGAAATAATCTACACACTGTACAACTTATTACTTCGACGTTTAAGACATTGCTGAGGTTTAGTTCAAACGGTGGACTCCAGCTTACGTAACAGGTTGTACCGCAAATCAAGTAAGGCCTATTAGTGGTCTGAGCAACTGAGTCCTATCGGATGGGTAGTTGTGTGGACTCAGAAAGAGCGAGATGAATAAAACTGGAAATCATAGAGCTTATTAACAGTCTCATAATTTTGTTACTTTATTTGGAAATGAAAGTTTCGGGTTGAAAAATTGTTTCGTATGAGTCTCTTCTTTCACTTTGTAATTTTTAGAGAGATCAGTTGTCAAAGCTCGTACCATTTCCTTTGTAAATTTGCGCCGACTTTATATAATTTGTGAAATCTGCTCACTGGATCATATAACCTGCAAATACGCCTAGATGAAGAAATGAAATGGTCTTTTCCTCTCCATAAATGGTCCATTGCCTTTATTTTCTCCTTTCATATATGTTTAGTCTGTACAGGCTTTAATTACTAACATATATGCTGTTTACTGATATTTTGGTATATTGCTGACGTGTACCTTTCGACCCAATGACCGTGCCCCTTTTGCAAATCAGCGGTTCGTTATAGACTACCAGTCCAGATACCCTTCTTATCGTACCGGTACTTTTTGTAAAATTGATGCTGAACGTTCTTTCAAACATTTTTCTTTCTCTGCAATGACTATATATATCCTGGCTTTATGCATAAGCGTACGGTACTACTTTCAATGGAAAACTTAGCTCTCTTGCCACAATTTTTAATGCAGATTTGTCTCACATTTGCCTGAAAGGCAGCACATTCTTTGCCCAAAACTCCAAAACTAGCACATTTCTCTCCGAATGGGCAGTGACCACAACCCCAGTCGGCAGCCCAAGCCCAACCTCATGGAAGTTTCAATTTAGCCTATACACGTCGGTTGTCAAACATTTATAGCTTCACAAGTTTGTGGATGGTCAACTAATTAAAGGGGGTTATTGAGTTGGTTCACAAAATTCATGATTTTTTTCACACCTGCTGAGATTTACTCACATCTTGAAGGTACATGATCAAACTAAAGATTCTGCACATCTGACTCACAACTGAAATGGCAATGACAGGTTAATTAATGATTAAAATCATTTATTGCAAATTCGTGACCAGACACTTTTTACCATTACATAGTAATCATTTCCACCTCCTGGCCACACAAATTACAGTTTCTCACATTTTCGGTGACTAACTAAGGAAGTGAAACATGAGAAATGAGGCTAATTAGAAGTATTATCATGCAATGATTTCCTTTAAATTCGTCACAAAAATAATCCATATTAACTCAGTGAGCCCCTTTAAAGTGTTCAGAAAAGCTTAGTCGGTTAAACAGTTAAATGAGAACAGTGTAAAGATGAATTCAGGAGAAAGAGGGGTTTATTCCCGCAAAGCCACAACGCAGTCTTACTTGAAGAACACCAAAAGTGCGTCTAAAGGGGTCATGTGGGTCTCTCTGGGCAAATCTGAAAAGACAGACCTTGTACTCCGTTTTTCGAGTTGTGATACCTCCTTAAAACTATTCCCTGGACAAAAAATCCCAACATTTTGATAAACGAAAAGTGGACAGTAAATTTCTTTCAAGTGTTCGAAAAACAGGGCCTTAGGCCTCTCACCGATCCTCTGTGGTCTCATTATTTATTTTTGCGTGATGTCATGCGCCTTCTAAAGTCACGCATCATGAGTGCTTTCTCGGCTTTTCAAAACACGAACGGAAATTTACTGCTTAGAGTAATTGCTAGTGTTCAAGCTTTATTTATCAACTATCATTTATAGCAAAGTCGAAAATTTTCTTTCCCACAAATGTTAACGTTCTCTTCGATTTATCCTGCATTTAGTCGGGTCGTATGTCGACCAAAAAGTGACTGTTTGTCTTGGGGGTTTTCTATCCTCTACTTATGCCGGTATTATTGAATGGAATGACAATGAACAGCGAAATGTTATCTGGTTATATCAAATTTGTAAATGTGCGAAGGCGTTTGATCTCCAGTTTAACAATAGGCCGATCATTCATGCCTCTTCCGGGTGATGTTTTCGTTTATGTGTTGAGGAAAATTGAAATAAATCAATTTTAGGATATTTGCCCCAATTTATTTCCGACATATAGGTCTAGCCAATAACGTTCCCTAAACAAACATCGCAACCAGCACTAGTGCACTTTGCGAATAACATTTTGCACAAAAGACATGGCGAGACGTTTTGGAGGGGTGATAGAAGGGTACACAACAATATCTGTTGTTTGGTTACATGAACAACACAATGGAAGTCTCGTTGGAGTAGCTTCTCTTCCTCTACTCAAATATTTTCCCCATGGACAGATGGACCTCTTCTAGGGCATGAAGAAAATACAGTACAAACACTAAGGCTATATTTCAATTTCGTCCGGCTGTTTGAGGCTAGCTGAAAGTGATCTTCGTACATTTGACTTTGCCTTGACTTCTTATCAATTAACTATTTCTCTATTGCTGTTAAAAAGAGGATTATAAGATAGCGAACCACTGATTATTCCTCTGTTTACTTGCACTCTTAATGCGGTGTATTTCGCGGCCTTCGTCTGGACCTTGAAACAGGTCAGGGGTGGAGCAAGGATTTGCCAAAATGAGGGGAGGGGGTTTCCCATGGGGCCAGCAACTCGGAGCCCCGACAAAGGCGGCGGGTTGTCGAACGCAGGATTTTCTTAGCGCTTGACGTGCCGACATTTTGGGTTACTTTGAGAAAAATTTGGGGGATTTCATTGAGGAAGATTTGAAATTAAGTTTTTGTTCAATTGAAGGAAATTGTGGAAAATGGCTTTCTATTGGAGAATATTTGAAAAATGGACTAGTGTTGAAAAGTTTGCTAGACTTGAAAGCAAAATCAAGTAAACCGTCTGATCGACTGGTTGTCTTCGAGGGTGACGTACACTTCATCCGTGCCTTTTGAGGCTCCCGAACAAAATTGGAAAATTTCCCGACGGGGGGGGGGGCAACCATCCTTGACGAGGGTATTTTCTTCTCCTCTTCTTGCATCTTAAGCCAACAGATGCAAACTACACTGCATTAAAAAACTTTCAAATAACCTTCCAAAATGTTTTCAACTATGTATACCATGACCATTGAAATTTTGATCTGCGAGAGGTTGTAGGGTATGAGCTGCACTCTAACAGCTTTTTTATACAGCGAGAGATATAAAGCAAAAAAGGTGCCAAAAATAACTCAACTTCCTTCATTTTGCATGATGAGTGTTTCAGTTCATTTGCTTCAACATCCACTTGGCAGATTGCGTATATCCCTTTAATAAAATGTTATATACACTGTGCCCGGAAATTTTAGGGACTTAATTTGTTAAACAATGTTTTGGCGCGGAACAAAAACTCTTGAACTAGTGATGTGTTGCAAAAGAGAAGCAATGGCACTAGCAGACTAGTTTGATTCTCTCTTTTGTTCGACGGGTTATATCTAGATTTTTAAATGAATCTAACAAGTCTAGAATCCGTAAAAACTTGACAAAGAGCGTGACAACGGTTTCAATTTTTATTCACATGTAGCTATTTTACTTTGCCCTACGACCACTAATTTGAAAGAAGCCTGCAATGGCTCATAAGTTACAACTTCATGTCAGGTGGCCTCTCAATATTTCAAGTCAACTTTGGGAAATTTTCAGTCGAAAAGACATGTTAGATGGGAAAGATGAAGGTTGCTCTCAGATGAAAAATCACTTTTCTTTGAACATGCCGAGGATTAAACCCCCGATTCTTTGATTGCTATGTGTAATTCAATTTTTCAAATGTCACAATCCTTAATTAAGCCCCTTTTCACAATCTGCGGACCACGATACCACGTGATATACGATACGACGAGATAAAATCGTCGCCAGGACATTCACGATTCTTGCAACTTTTTCTTCATCCCTTAGACATATTTCAATACCAAATTAGTCACGTGATCTAAAATAGTTTAGTCTCTCTCACGGTTGGTCACACGAAATACCACTCGGCGGCAATTGGGGTAGAAGTAACTGCAAAAATTATCTCCATTTAATTGTATCGCGTCAGGCTGCAGCTCGTCATATCACAAGTCCGCGTGTCATGCCTAGTGCAAAAGTATCTACGTTAAAAAGATTGTTTTCACCTTTTCTATCGTATGGTATCGCGTCTTCTCAGGCCGCCTGTAAAAGGACCTTTACCTTCTTGGCTATTGCAACAGTATGCACATGAAAGACCCACACAATCGTACATAGATTAAAGTGTTCCTCAAGTCTAGAATAACAAGAATATATATTATAGAGGCTGGGAAATGAATCTCATTGATCCAACTCCCATATTCATAAATTACTCTGTTGCTAAGATATAACATGTTAAAGTTTGTTCCCTTAATTTGAAATTGTCGATTGCACAATAGTTTGTGACGTCCTTGTTGTTCATTTAATATTACTATTATTCTTATTCTATATTATTATTATTCTTTTGTTTCCTTTTGAAATTAAAATGTTTATATGGTCTTGAAAGTTTTACTATTTTCTTGCGTAACATGTTGTAGGGAGAGGGCTTGTGTAGTCAAGTCACCCCATAACAGTAAAAAACAACCACATTTTGGCATAAGGTGCAGTGAGAGACTAGTAGCTTTCGAGAAAACACTGAAAAACAAAAATGGTAATTTGGGTAACTCAAGAGAAACATCAAGAATTATTATGCAATTTACACTTTAAGGGGGTATGTAAAACCATTGGCCATGCCCCCACCCCTCAGGGATGCAAATTTTTTTTTTTTTAGATTCTAAAAGAACGTAATTTTGTAACACAAATTTTACTTCAAAAGGTAACAAATGTGGCACCAGATTGCATGTAAGGACACCTAACTTTTCAAAATTTTTCACTGATTTTTCCTGATGCCCTTTTTTTTTAGTTCCTAAAAATACGCAAATTTTGTAACACAAATTTTTCTTATTTTTAATTTTTTTTTAAAACAAAGACACCCCCTCCCCTTAAATCCCTTTCCCAGGCCGGTGATCACACATCATACAGCATGGTCCCCATCATAAAGCGAGGCGCAGATGCTCTCGCGTACTTACAACTCCCTGCCTAAGAAACCAATCCATAGAGGTCGAGCAGTAATTCCTTGTATGGGTGCTATAGACCCTATGCATATGACGACACAGAGAAGAAAGTGCTCTCTCGTTTGGTGGCTAGCGCCTTATCATTGCAAATTACACCAACAAAATGCAGACAGCTGATTTGTGAATCAGTCAGATACGCGCTCAGTTTTACTACTCGCGCACGAAGACTACGTTTTTGTAGTCTTCGCGCACGAAGACTACGTTATGCGTGCAATGTTTCATTGTTTTGCCTCCAAAATGACGTCGTGTGACGTCAAAGCATAAGGTCTATTTCAAGTGCATGACAGGCAATAAATAAATAACGGTCACACTGTGGGTTGTTAAATACGCGTCCTACTTAAAGAGAGTTACATGATTCCTTCTAGTGCACAAAATTCTGAAAAAACCCTAGCGCTTCTGCCCCTTACCCCCAAGGGGACGATGCCTTTAGACCCAAGACGTCAGGGGGTCTAATTGCCGTTTGTCTATTCTTTTATGTCTCCTGGCACATCTAGACTTTAATTATTGCCCCTGATGGGATCTTGACGGGACTCTATCACCTATCGCTTCAGCCTTTACTTTATACTATTCCACCACGGAGTTCCCTGTAGTTAAACTCGTCAAAAGCCATCTTATCTCCGAATAACCCTTCCTCCCCCTCCTCGTCACGCACTCACCCAATTCTCCTTTTTCTCTACCATATCTCAAACCATTATATCCATAGACAAATATAGTACTTATTCAGATGATTTTAACTATCCAAAAAATAAAGTTGTTTCTTGAGAAGACCTGGGTGGGGTTGATGTGATACGTACTCTTCAGGAAGGGTTCGTATAAAATCTAGCTGAGGCGAGAGTGGGGACGGGGTTTGATGGTTAGAGCGCCACCTATTTTGCACAGAGACCAGTCCTTATCTCACGGTTGGATCGGTAAATTTCCATCACAGCAATCTTGACATAATATATTACCAAAACACCTGTACTTCGCTTTTTTCTTTCATGTGTTTTTATTCGTAAATCTTTTTTTAAACAAGTATCATTTTGAATGCAATGATCAGTTTGCAACAAAAATGTGATATTAACATAACTGGCTACTTACAGCAATGAATATATCTTTTGTGTTGTTTTCTTCTGTTAAAATATATTATTTTTATGTAACAATGTACAAGGACTTTAAATTTTCGTGCAAACAAACATACACGCATATTTATCTTTCACAACGCACACACACACACACACTTACAAACAAACACCCACGCAATAACGCACACAGCTCACAAAGCTGACTTAATTGTACGAACAATACAGACACATCACAAGCTACACTCGGAAACGTACTGTATAAACAAACTTAAATAGCAGTTGTGATTTTAAAGCCAAAGAATGGCATAAAAATATTTCCTACCAATTTTAAGTACTACTCTTTTCTTACTGTTTGCATTTTGCAAGTTGGACAACAACAAATTTAGTTACTAAACTTAACGCACAGACAGACAGACTTACAGACAGAGAGACAAACAAGGAAATATTGCTTATGACTTTTCCATTACGCATGGGAGCTTATTGTAGATTATCAGACTCACTTTAAGTCTACGTTTGAGATATGCATGGTTAGTGTAACAGGACCCAATAGTAGGACGCGTTGCATTTTTGACGGAATATTTCCCAAACGCAGGGAATGGGATTTTCTTGATATTTTTTTTTTTTTTTGTCATTCCCATTCATGTCTGTCATCGAGATATCATCGGTGTATAGAACCAATGATATTATCAAATGCACCATGTGGCGCTCTGTCATCGAGTCGGGACAGGTATTCGTTGAAGAAAACATTCTTCTTCGGTTTCCATTTAACCGTGGTAACCCAAAGATACGACGGGTGCGGTACAGTCAAACTGGAGAAAAAAAACATTATGGAAGACGACAATAATTTATGAGTTCAAAAAGTGAACTTGGTCTTGATAGCAGACGTGTCTAGAAAAACCCAGAAGTTAAAATTGAGGACTGCTGACGCAATTCACCCCACCCCCTACTTCCCCTCCCAAAGTACCCATTCTGTTTGGTTATGAGAAATGCACCTTCGTGTACTACTTTGAAGGGAAGAAAGATAAAGGATGGCAAGGAGAAAAGGGGAGAGGAAAAATGGTTCTTTAGTAAAGGATGTTTGTAAGATCCTAGGGAGAGTTGTTTCCCGTTTATTGAAAGGACGCGGTAACAGTTTTGTTACCGCCGAGTCTAATGGGTATTACAATTCATGAGGTTCACTTCACCATTCCTGTGTGACTGTTTCAAAGACACTGTTTCTTTTTCACCCCATCCCCGTCTGACGCAGATCATTCTGCCAACAAGTCTGTTATACACGATAAATAAGAAGGCCTCCCGGCCAAACCATCCCTCATTTCACCTCATGTCCTACTCTGGTCGATAGGTACGATTTCTGATACGTGGCGTTCGACAAAAAGAAGCAACAAAAATCACTATATATTCACTGTAATATAAAAATACGTGCTTTGATACAAAGGGTGAAACGCCCACTGCAAATCACCGATTTCCTTTTGGACAACGAAGTAAGAAAATGATTTAGGGTTTCAAGGTGACATTCCTATCTTCATATAAGTATCGTAAATCAACATTATTCGGTTTCGGTTGCTCTTCGTCACTTTTAAAGAATGTTGAAATTTCTGACATATGTTGTGAAGTTAGTATCCGAGTTTTCCACTTACGATTGTTACAATTCAATACATGTGTTACAAAGTGTCTATAAATCGATCATTGTGAAAATGTATTTAGTTACGTCATTGCAGCTTACGTTTCTACCACACCGTCCACACATGCACCACAGACTAAGTGGAATCCGTTCGTACCCCACTACCTTCATTCAGCTTAATCATGAACTCGGTTCTCTTACGCCATATTTTTAACAGCAACGCAAATGTCTTATGTGCGGGAAGATGGCGCAAGGTGCAATTGTACGCGCACCCGTGACCAATAGCCTAACTCAAAAGAAAGACAGTGATAGCCTATCACTGGTGCTCCTACAACATACCATGCGTACAGGTGCATAGGTGTAACCTACGGTACATACTATATTACAAGCTTTCGACGTGTTTTTCCAACATGGCGCCGTAAACAAAACGTGACGTCACTTGTATTGAGTCGCCCCCATATCGGAAATTTCAGAATATTGTCGGATTGGTGCAAAAAGGTCCACTGCTATTTTTATTTCAGAAAAAATAATCTACTTTTTGAATACAGTTTGCTTTGGGCGGCGATCCAAAAAGAACATTCTAAGGAAATTTTGTTTTTTTAGGCTCTTCGTGCTTCCACACCATCACTGACTTCAAACGTAAGAACTAAGAATCGTCACCAATGTGATCTGTGGGATTTGCTATAGGTCATTTTTTGCGAACGAATGTCAACGATGGACAAAATTAGTCTATCCTCTCCGAATCACAAAAATGTAACTTTAATATGATTCTGTGAGTGGGGACAGTGAAGATATTAACTTCACATACATTCATCAAGGAATTTCCCACGATTCCCTTCACTGCATGAAGGTGTAAAGTACATGTCGTCTGGGGGTCTGGGTTCTCCTTCAAGGAGAGAGGCTAATATACAGGAGGAAAAACGTTGGGTCATGAGTTTAAAAAACCTTGCAAGCTTTATTCTTTTCTTTAGTTATTTTCCTCTGATTCTGGACCACCGCAGTTGTTTGTTTAAAACAATCCGGGCATCTGTCCTCTCTGCTATAGGGGACCTTTGACCTTTGGTCATAGTCGAGATACGAGCCAATTAAAGGTGCTGATGTACGGCGTTATTTACAACTTCTGTGCATTCAGGTCAAACGTGAACGACTAGCTCCTCACACACATTTCTGCCCTATTACAGAATTTTCATTTTTTCCCAGCACCTCGAAGAGAAAAAAATTGCTCCGAGCCCTAAAATTTAAATCGACGCGGACAGAAGTCGTATTTTATGACACAGAAAATATGTGACTATTTGCTGAGAGCTATCCTCGTGACCCACTTTTAGTTTCTGGGCTTTCTTTCCAAATCAAGCAAGAAAAATATACTTTCCAAGATCACTCTGAAGGCATTCTAGGTGAAAAATATATGTAAAAGTTTTTTTTCAATACGTAGGACCTACGGGTGATGCATGAACCGCAATGAAGACTTTCGGACTGAACGAATCTCAAACGTGCATTTCGGATACATTACTGCTTTAACTAAGACAGGCCTATTAATAGTATGTGGATATTTTTATCCATTTCAATGCCTCTCTTTGGTTTATATTAATTTAGCTTAGCGTACACTCACATAATGCCAATATCTTGACATTTTTCTTCTGGATTTAGTTTCCATTCTCGTACGACGAACTTTGCTTATTGTGAAGAAAGAATGATTCGTATGAGTGTGAATGTACGATCAAGAAATGGACTTGTGTCTATGTGTAGTCTGTCGGATGCAGAAAAGGGTTGACATCCATCTTTCCCAACCATCCCGTCTCTGTTGTCGCTGGTACCGGCGTGTCCACGGTAACTGATGCACGCAGTTAGAATCAAGCACTTGCTTGCGTTTGTTTTCAACAAATTTTCTTCCTCAAACATCAGGCACGATTAAGTATTTTTTAAATTTTTAGATGTTGTTTGTGGTATTTCTTGGCAAGAATTTCTCGGTGTCAAATTTTGTTACATGTGGACTACAGTGTTACTCACATGTATGGAGAGTAGTCGATAGGTGAATGGCATACGTTATTACTATGAAGTGGGCGTGACCTTGGGATATTGGCGTCACACTTTTCGGCAAATCAGCGTTCTTGAGCCTCGTCTGTATTCAATTCTTGTTTAAATAAAAGAGGCATCTTGAAGTTACCATGTCATCTCCTATACTTGAGTTTCATCTCGTGAAGTACAAGTCTGTAGCCAGGGTCAAAGGAAGACCGACCACTTCGAGACCTCCTGAAACGTTTTGCGAATGAAAACTACCATTGTCCTCACGTATCTCACCCCTACCCCAGCCAAAAATTAATTCCGGCAGACAATGTCTGTACCCCCTGTAACACCTAGGCTGGCTATTGGCCTGCTCCAGATTTCCCGCGTTCAGTCTTCATCCTTGACACAGTTTTGGTAGTTATACCAGGGAGTTGCCATGGCAACACCCTGGTTATACCACCCTTACCTGACGTAAATGTGTCCACGCGAACAAGAAAACATATCATCCCCCTCTTTGCTATTTCGTCTTCAGTTTAGTTTTCGAAATAAGTTCAGATTTCCCGTCATGGTCATCGCTGACTAACGTCGGGTTTTATCCACAATCCAGGTAGACCTGATAAATAATTTGTTGACTTGGATGGGCGTTTAGTACTAAATATCTTTGGGAAATTCCATCTCTTGGAGAAAGATTTATAACATTATTGCGCTGAGAAGGCGAGTCACTGAGTTCTCTTTGATGGCACTGGCTTCACCAGGGAATTGCCATCGGATGGCAGTTCCTTGGCATCTGATGGCAACTCCATGGCGTCACTTAGTTAATTAATAAACCAGTGTCTCCTGCGACAAGAAAGAGTCCTGAAAGGTGACATAGAACACAAACGATCGTTCCTGCGGCCTCAACGTTCTCTCTCCGATAACCACACGTTGTAACTAGGTGGTATTCGGACAAGTTCGGGATTCGGTTCTAAGTTCGGTAACGGTTCTCCCGGAGGGCATTTGATTGTATATTTCTGTAATATCCCACCAAGGAATAGACAAAGTTGCATTTTGGCCAAACTGGCACCAAGACAAGCTCGTTTACCGATGGAGAATGGGAAGAAAGCCTTCGACATTAAAAGCTGTCCATCATCGGTGAGGAAATGTTCTGTAAAAACAAAAACAAAAAGACTTCTGTGTTGACTTTTTGATGGATACCTGAGTTCAATAAATCTACCATGGCACGATATGCTTAACAAAAAATTGCAACTTATGTACAGTCATGTGACAACAATGAACAGTAGGCCCTTAGCCAAGAGGGCCAAGGGAGTCCCCTAAAAGTCCCCTAAAAAAATTTTCGACCCCAAAGAATTTTCAAGTTGCCATTGACTTAATATATTTGTACACATTTGTCCCCCCCTGAACATTATTTCTCCCCTCTGGAAGCCATTCCCCCCCCCTTCTGCTGTACCTGTACCTTGTCTGGCTACTAGCCTGAGGGACAGCTTGTGTCGATTAGATTTTCATTTCAATAACTTACTTGCTGTGATTGTGACAAGCAAAAGCGAAAGCAGTTAAGATTTGGACGTTTTTGTAGACAGGAGTTGGTGAAATGAATAGCAAATTTTCTCCACCGGAACAACAATAAGGCCCACATTTAGACTACCCAAAAAGCACCCGTACCTGCTAATGATGTTTCCTAAAGACTGATCAAGGAATATACCGTGCAGCCTGCAATGCAGGCAACAACCTGCAAGGACAGCCACAGCTATGACACATCGTCATGCACTTCAGCCATTGAAGTACTATCTCGGACTGTCGGAGGTAGTACTCCCATGCTTCAGCTTACTTTGAAAAAAAAACGCAAAAATGCAAAACGCTTGAAATTCAACAATTTTACTTTCGTTGACTTCCTTCCAAAAATAGGTTCAAAAGAGAAAAGGAACTTTTTTAATGTAAGAGTACTTAAGAATGTGCAGAGTACAAGAACACGTGTAGTCTCACTTAGTATTAGTACAAGGACACAGCAAAGCCTCTCTGATTGTTAGCGGCGCGAGTACAAATAGATGCGTAGTCCAACTGAGTGCTATAGTAACTTTGTATAAGGAGGAAGTTGCCAGAGAACTCCCTGTTATAAATACATGAGTAGTCCCTCAGGTTGTTCCAACGAGTATAAAGTACACTTGCAGTCTCTTTGGTTGTAAGTGCGCACAAGCAAACTGTTACGCTATCTGGTTGTATGTATGAGTACGGGCATATTTACTTTTGTACGGGAACAAAATGTTGGATTAGTCCGAATTACGGCCAGTTAATACTTCCAAATTTTCAGGTGCTATAAAGCTATAAGAGTCATATATGATCATCCCTTGATCTTCCGGACCTATCACGGACATATCTCAGAGTTGTACAGTGTTTAAATGTCATAGCTTTATAACGCTGTAGTGAAGTATGAATCGGCCTTTACGCTTGACTTCAAAATCTCTGCATTTATGAGTGTCAGTACAATCCACGAAGGTATGAGTCAAAATGAGTACAAGCAAATGTGTCAAAGATTCAGTACCAATCCGTATTAGCTGCATACCCGTATCTAAAGTTTCTGAACAGGGAGTTACTTTGAATCTGCCGGTCGGATATCTCGTTTGACCAAACGAGCCGTCACATTCCGTTGGATATCATATTTAAATGTGTCACATAACGCTCTTACAATTATAGGAAGTGGACATGGCATGATACAATTATGCTCCCACGAGCATCAGTCTTTCAAGTTAAAGAGCATTTGCTTTGATCTCACCAATTCACAGTTTCACAGACCCTTGATATTACTGTTTATAACAGTTACTCTTGCAAAAGCACAAGTCTGACTTAAAGGGATTTTTTGCCGAAATAAGCGTTCCACAGGAACTGACACATATGTGACCATATAAGTACCCTCTTAAAACAAAAAAACTGAAATTCACTCCAAAAAGAGTGAATTAAGGGATCACTCCTAAGGAAGAGTGAATTTCACCCGGAGTGGAGTGAAAATTCACTCCAAATAGAGCGACACTCATACACATAAAATGAAATATCACTCTATCTGTAAGTTACTTACCTGGTCTAAAACTGCCCGGTTCCTTCCAGTATTTTGGATCATGGTGCACCCACCATAAATTACAGAAAACAGTCGTATCTTTTGGAATATCAAATCCAGCTACTCTGCGAATATGAAAATGAAAGAAAATATGAAAAGTCACTAGTGCTTAAAGACACCAACAGTCCCGCGCCATTTTTATTTTTTTATTTATTTTTTTTCTTTTTTGGTAGTCGCGGTAACATTCATGAGAAAGCTTTCCATCCTTTTAGTCTCCTCTCGAGAGGTAAGAGAAAAGGGAAAGAGGAAACACCGCATCTGGTTGGCGTTACCCTAACTACAAGTTGTTAAATTTCTCAACCACATGTTCATTCATAAAGCATTAATGTTACTCTTTAGCACTGTATATTGCCAAAACAATAGCTTACCTTGACCGTTATTCAGTTTTGTAAATTAGCCTTTTTTTCACGTTTCTAGTTGAGTGTATAATTAACGGATGAACAACACACTGCCTTTTGTATGGTTCTCCATGGAATCAATCAAGATCTGAAGATAGAGTCGACCTCTGCACATAGTTGAGGTGTAAAACTACAATAGCTTACAAACTGATTTTTATTTACTGTAAATATAGCTTCTTCGCCAGAGTTGTGGCAATGGGGTTGAAAAATTGGTGATTACAAAGTTTCTGTGTATCCGATTCAGTTACCAGGTATGGTGGTTTAGAGCAATGGTCCCCCAGCCCTCCCAACTTTTGGCAATGTGCCTAAAGAGGGGTGTAGCCTACTCAAGATGGGAAACTGCGGTCCCATATAAGCAGGAGGGTTCACCTCTGCGGCCTACCTCGTTGCACTGTCTTTTCACAAAGTCAGAAAGAGAAGAGGAAGGGCGGTATTCATCCACAATCAATCTGGGAGGTTAAAGGTTCTCGATGACCATGACCCTGAACTCACATAACTAATTTAAAGACTATCAGGCCCACCACACCGGTCCCTCAAACATGTTAGACGCAGAGCTTTGTTAGCAACACTTCGACAATATTAGAGTGGAATTTCCTGCAATCTACTGGGCATTTTAAGTAATACTTTTGCTGATCTCCAGACATTGGGGAGCTCAAGACATTGAGGAGGGAGAGAGGATGACCAGCTGAGGTCAACTGTGGTTCAACCAAGCCCCCCCCATCTTTAAATTTTCTACACCCTTCACTGTCACAACAGGGAGTTGCCAGCGACAACTCCCTATTCACACATTGGTCAATACTTGCACCATACCTTCGGACTCCCTTATCTTCCATTGAACAAGGTGAATGAACTTTTACAGTAACCACAGTGGTCAAGGTCTGAGAATGCATCTGCGTGTATGATAGTACAGACAAATAGCAGTCGTAAAATCTAAGAAGGGACGATGCACTTTAAAGGGATCATGATGGGGACAAAAAGAAGCTGCTTCTGTCTCGAAGGAAGATTACAATTTATTGGAGGGCATTTTTGCGGGTTTGTTTAGAGCTCAGAAGATCTTGACTGGATGTTTATTTTCATTTTTTCGATTTCAATCAGAGCTGTCACTACGTGACTTATCTCTGTCAATCTAGGCTAACAAGAAGCTCATAAAATTGTGATAAAACTGCCAGATCACAAGCGCATGACATTTCGATTTAGTTACATGCTACTGACATAAAGAAGCTTACATCAATGCCACGTTTGAGCCGTTTTTTTTTTTTTTTTTTAGTTTTTTTTTTTTTTTTTTTGTTGTGTGTGTATACTTATCACAAAGGTTAGCATTGTAACAAATCAACATGTCTCCAAGGAAATGCCGTTAAAACATTAAAGTTGTATGGAAAAACAAAACAGAAGCGTTTATAGATCTTTTAAAAATCAAGAAGCATCTTCAAAATCGTAAACATCCAGCTTACCAACCCTAAAAGGAGCTATTCACACATCCCAAAAACGTAGGCAAATCCGTAATTCACTGCGGTAATTATATTACCAAATGGTCTGCGTAGCAGACTGTAGTATAATTTTACTGTAATTATGTTACAGTAAAACTTGATACTGGACTGCGCATGTGCCACCGACTGTTCAGAATGCAGATGCTTTTTATAGTCACCCGCGTTATTTTATTATTGACATAAATTATGTAGTGATAACAGAATGGCGCTGTGCCAGGTCAAAGGTTATGATACGGGAGAGGAAGAGCGAACAAACGAAGATCATGTTAAAGGTCATTGCATTTCATCATCTCCTTATTTTAGAAAGAAATTCATTTACTTTAAATCAGTCAGCAAGTTGCAATTTAGTATTTAGGCCAATAAGGTTATTCGTCTCATTGGAAGCGGTCAAAAGAAGAAATTCGTAAGTCACTGCAGGGGGTTGGATACTCTATGCTCAATTTGCAATCAAAATGACCCCAATCTGAATCTGACAGGGCAATGAATTGACCGACTATAAAACCTGAGCTTATTGAACATGCGAGTGAACACTACCTCTCGTTTCTTTTGCTGTCTACGTGGCGGTACAAGTACACTTGTATACCTATTGACCAATAGCCTGTATGTCAGGGTTACCCAACCTTACCCGACATCAACAAAAACAAGAAACAAAAAGAAAAAAAGAGTAGCACTGGACTATGTGCTTCTTATTAGGCATATGGCGACAGTAATTAACTTCGAAACATCATTTAGGCTATTGCAGATTTCATTTTTCTCTAAGTTTTGAGAAAATTTAAACCCTCAGTTGGGGAAACATTTCTCCGTCTGTCCACAGACATTGTTTAATGGGTAAATACAATCACCCCAATTTTAATAGTTTACTCTGTTAATTTTATTCATCTATGGCTCTTTTTTGATCATGTGATAGACGGACAATGGTTAATTGTTACTCAGTTGTTGCATACGTGCAGAATAACTTCTTGTTATACCTTTAAGATACACCTTATTTTGACCGTCATGAGAGATAATTGAAAGGGAAACAATACCAAATATGTAAGCATACTCTTCAGTGGATGATTCAAAGTGAGGTTTATATAACAGCCCAATCCCTTTAAAAGGAAAACAATATTACCCCAGACGATCAGAATTTCTCCCCACAAAGTTTACTCCTAGCGCCTCCTCCAGCACTTAGAAAAGTACTTGTCACGTGCCAAGCAAAGGTGCAGTTGCCTGTTCTCAGTTTAAAGACATACACTCGTCACCCCAAAGTATATTTTTAGTGTGGGGTATCAAATTCTCAGTTGGTGACTGCTCTTTGATTGGCAGTAAAGTTTGAAAATACAAAAGATGCAGAGTAGCTCACATTCCACACAAAGCAGAGAGAGTGCTTGGATTACACATTATAGCCTTGTATGCTTACCAAGACATGGCCTTAAGCAATAAAGTAGGTTTGTGTCTGCACAAGGAGAAACATACAGTTGTGGGAGGAGCTACAAGTTGCATAGTTGGGAGAATTGGAACTGTCTGGAATGACGATATGTGCCCTTTAAATTTCTCAAGTCCAAATCCGCACTCTACTATGTGAGAGCTATCTGCTATGCAATGGGTACACAAATGAAGTGCACAAGTCATCATTGACCAATCGCAGTGACGCTATGGTTTGAATTTCTGTCAATCAAGGTGCGGTTGTCATTTTTTAGAGATATCTGGAGATTCCTACGTATGTTTAGGGGTGATAAAACAGCACTTTTAATGTAAGTAATATAACTTACGAGGTATCACGTGTGGTTCTCCGTGGACCGTTCATTGAGGAAAATGAACTGTGTCGAAGTGTCTCCAAAACGGTAGCTTCGAGGTAGGGCAATTTGTTTTTGTCTTCACCCGTGATAGACCTCTCTCCTACAACTTCATCTAGATCTCTTTGTATTCTTTCTTGCACCTTGAAGGGAGGTGGAGAAAAAAAAGGACAATGGTGTTACCGATGACGTCATTGCGTGTTTAATAGCGCGTTTGCCATGGCAACTGTACAAGAACTGTAATCTTTCTCGCTGCCGTTCCCTCTCCTTTCAATTAATTTTACAGTACCCGTTTGAAATAATATCTCGATTTGAACACCATGCATTTAGGTAACTCACGACATGAAGCAAGTGTATTATCAAGGGGGAGTTCCGCTAACGTCTGCATGAAACCGACGAGGGCGGAAGACGTAGCGTTAAAACTCTCCCCGAGAAATGTTTGGCTCATGAAATTTAACTCGAACGGCAACAGATAAATGCTGAGAGGAGATTGCTATGAACTAAAGTATCATAGTCTAATAGAAAACTACTAAACAACGTTTTCAGTATCGAGGCATAACGTCATTAACATTGCTTTATCTGTAGGACTACAATTTGGATACGGGCAACCAAACAAGTCACCTAAAGGTCCTTATACCTGGATGGATTTATGTGTTAAAATGAAATAATGCTGTATTTTTTTTAAATATGAATGCAAAATTTAGGTACAAATTTCCCTATGACACTTCAGTACGGATAGGCTTATCGCCCCATCCCTCCGACTTATTCAGGACAATTTTTAAAAAGGGTCCTTCTCTCTACATCAACCATTGAAACAGGAATGGGACTTGAGGACGTCTCAAGGAGGAGGGATTTATTCACCTCTCCAAAAATTTCAAGGAAACTTGCGTAAGTGCAACAGACAAGTAGTTAGCCTAACCCTTCTCTTCTTCATTTGAAAACACTTCATTTCATTTCATTTATTTGTTTTTCACTTCAATTGTGTTGCAATTTCAACTTACAAAGTAATGAGAAGTGAAAGGAAGTGGACTAGAAGACAGGGGCTTGTCGAGAGTGCACTCCTTAAAATAAACATATGTAATATAATTACGCTAGAAATGAGGGGAAAAATCAGAAAAGCCCACCCTTACGGACACCCCACCCCTCCCCCCCCCCAAAAAAAATCAACAGATTAATTGCAGTAACAGTTACAGAATCCCAGCACCACAAAACGAAGATAACAACCCACTCCCCAAAGATTTAACATGTCAGACTCCCGACCAGCTATATCATACCTCGGGATTATGGATCAGATAGGCTATAGCCCACTTTAATGTCGTATACGTGGACTCGAAGCCTCCAATGAATATTTCCCACATTGCCATTATCACGTGATCTTCAGATAGTACGTGATTGGCGTTCTGGTCATTCGATTGAAACATCTCGGCCAAAAAGGCATCTGTAAGGTCACGGATATTTTGGGGGTCAAAGGTCGCCACGTGTTCATCGTACTTCCGTTGCAGTAGCTGATCTCGACTTTCCACGCATTCCTGGACGACTCGTAGTTTTTTGCTGGGAAAAATCTGAAAGAAACAAGCGTTTATTGAAATTTAAGTGATACGAATGAACCACATAAAAATTTACAATAATCTAGCAAATTTCAACCAGAACTCCCATCAAATCTAGGTCTGACTCTAAGGAATATTACTAAATGTTCTTCAATGCTCTCTAAATTTGCTTTTCCGTTTTCAATGGAAAGGAAGATTTCCCATGTAGGTAACAAACAGCTTATAAGTACACTAGAAGCACAACAAAGACTGGCTCTATTACGTCCTAAAAATAACCATCCCTTCAAATGACGTCAAACTGGAACGTTCAAAATTAATGTTGCTCTGTTCACTTGTTACATTATTAAACGCACCTGTCACGCACCTGGAATTCCAGGCTAAGTACCGCTGCGTGATGTACAATTTGTGCATTCACAATACGTGCGGCGCAGAAGAAGACAGATGAAGAGAATTTAACACGCTTTGCCAAAGTCTTCTTCGGGTACATTTTGTCTCGTCCGGTAATTTACGTACCATGCAACCCAAGCGACCAATGCACGCTACGTTTCTTTACTTGAAACCATTTATGCTGAACTGATGAACAAAACAGAGGGAGGGAAAAACCAGAGATAAGATCGGCTGTTTCTTATAGAGGGAGGAAATCGGAAATTGAAGACGGGCTATTTGAAAATAGTAGGGGTCAGGAAAGAAGAAATGAGGCAATATTATTTTGGTTAAAATCACGATTCACGCGTCAAATAAAAATGAGTGAAAAAAAAAACACCCGGGTACTAGGTTTCACCAGGGACGTGATTATCACCTCCCTGGTTTCACGAGGGTTCGGTGGGACAGGTAGTCGTGGGAAACGGAAAATGTGACGGTGAAGTACGAGGATATGGTATAGGTAAACTTACCGTCAATAGTAGTATATTTTTACTAGTTTGTAAACAATGCCAACGACGCTTTCATCGTCTGTGTAAACCATACGTTAATATAAATTTCTCTCTACTTTACCAAAAGTTTATTTGGGGAGGGGGGTTGTTTAATGTATGGGTGGGGGAGACAAGTATGATCACTATTCCATTGTAATAACATTTTCAAACAGTACAGCAGGGGAGGGTCAAACTCTACCGATTGAGCGTTACGCCTGGGCTTATATTTTAACTGGTTACAGCTCTGTTTCTACGTCTCGTTGAGCCGTTACCTTCATAGCAGGTATCGAATGTTTACTCTTCTGGTGAACCTACTCCTAACGGTTGGTATACTACGAGTGCAGACAATGTAGGTGCAGGGGTAATACACGTTCACCGGACGGGCAAGCCTCTACATTGGATGCGACGATGAGGCATGCGTCGGAATATAGAGTCGACGAAACCGAGTGCAGGCCCAGTTTTTAATCAGTCTCCCACCCGCCCCCCCCCCCACAGGCAGTTTCTCTCTTGCATTTTGGGGGTTGGGTGGGGTGGGATAGGTGTAGTCGGTTTGAGTTTAATTTAGGCATTTTATCCTGGTATCGGCTACACTGTTTAACAATCGGAAAGCATGGTTTTGAAATTTACAAGACGTTGCCAATACTTCTCTGAACCGCGTACTCTCCACAAATCATTGTGTAACGAGTTATTATAATGTAATTATGATTTAGACGAATTTTTGGACCATGATCCTTCTTTTTATACTTGTAATGTTTAGCAGAAGCTGATTTGAGACTATTCCCGATCGCATTCGAAAAGTAACATCTTCACTGAACGCTTTTTCCCGCAGTATGCCTTCTTTGCCAAATTGTGATAATGTATTGTTAGATTAAGCTCCCAAATTGGCAATAAATGCTTCTATTATCGCTTGATTACATAGTTAACACGTTTCCTACTGCACTGCGGTTTGAGACCTTCCATACGAACCGAATTCTCACCTACAAGGGGTCACGACCTTTGTGGTTTGTGGTTTAACCTCACGTCTCGAGGCGCTCTATTAGACTGTAGAGCTAATACACCCAATATGACTATCACTTTGCGTTTCTGTTGACATTTGTCAATCACGTCTAGGTAAAGTATTCTAAAGCCACGTGCATCAGTTGAATAAGTTACCAATTTGGGGAAGAAATGTAAGTAAAATCGGACAAAATGAAGATAATTTAAATTTGATTTTGCAGCTGGGTGATAGAGTAAAGCTCACACTTGAATGGCTCGCACCTTTTGAAAAAAAATCGAGCACTGTCCTTATCGATTAACAAAACTACACGTAAAAAGAAAGATCATCTCAACGTTTGGAATAGTGTTGGACCGATTAATGGTATTCACTATCGGCATCAGCCGATACCCCATTTTCATCCCGTACCGGTATCGGTAAAATTTGAGCAAAATGCCGATATTACCTAACCGATATTTATCGTCCCATATGTCATGATAAACGGTACACTCTTGAGTATTTTAATGCAAGTTCCAATATTTTACCTCATCAGAATGAAACGGCACTTCAAAGCGGTGCCCACGATTAATTTGTAGAATACTTATTCCCCAACCAGTATCGGATCGGTGTCGGCTGATATTGAGAACGGAAAAATCGGTATCGGTAATATCGACTTCTTACAATATCGGTAAAACAGTCAGACAGTTTTGAACGGTAGTGATGTACATGTACCACATACCACTTGATGCCATGTTGTGGGACCATTGTGACGGGTATTGGATAAATGTTCACAACTTGCTTACGTTTCTATTGACTGCAAAGGACTGGGGTTCATTTAAAGTGAAAAATTACATTTACAATGCACCAAAATGACATACAATGAAAGAAGCTACAATCATTTATTTAACAATCAGTATAAACAAAATAAATTCCAGCAATAGCTCTATCTCCCCAAAGTATAATACATTACACAAGTTACAGATGCTGCATCATTAAAATCTTTGAAAGTTTGGGCCAACAAATTATTCGTGAGTCTATGAATAAATTGAATCTCTCTCTGTGAGAACATTCTCAATTAAAAATGAAGAATTTTGAATTACCTATCATTATCTATTTCTAAAAAATGTTTTTAAATATATTGAAATTTTCTGTACCAAAAACGAAATTCTTCGCTTTAAATGTGTAAAAAATTATTACGACACCATATCACTAGAACAAACCATTTTTGCGTAAATATATGATAGCCTAATTACTCAATTTACCCATAGTTTTAGATCATGGAATTTCAATTCAGGGTCTGATCAAGGAGTTCGCTCGCAACTCCCTGATCTGAGGGGCTAGGGAGAGGGGTCTAGTACCCCCCCATACGTCTATTTTAATCTTGACTTAAGCTTCTTTGTTGTGTAAAGGAAACAATCTTTGACACTCACGACAAATACCCTGACAAAAAAGGTTATTGTGAAAGGCCTGTTAATTTGCTAAAAAACATAAATTAGGACTAGGCAAAGTGTCAATCTAAATGACAGCTAGACGGTCCTCTGGTTAGGCTAATTGAAAGCATTTGTCTCTTAGAATCTAAGCTCAAAGAACTATTTTAGGATTGATTGGGTTGTGTTGCCTGTGAAACACTTAAACGTCTCAAATTGAGGGCAGTAAATAGATGAATCTTTCGTACTCTACAGTAGGTCGTGAAAGAGCAACCACTAGCGTAGGAAATCATCCCAGTATACAGGGATCTAGAAAATACGCTGTCAAATGTAAAAATTTCATAAACGAAGATGATGGTCAAACGCATCCTACATACTAATCCTTTTTATCTAGGAGATAAAATGTCCCAACAGCCCCGATCCATGCGATAGTGGATTTCTACTGCATGACCAGATAGCAGGGATGTCACTCACCTTAAAGGGACAATGCAGTCACCCCAATCAGAATTAGTATGCCCCGTCACTCTATACGGTAGTTCATGAATGGCCTATTTTGATCATGTGACAATATTTTTGTTAGTGAATTGTGAAATTCAAGGAGAATTTCTCTTTGCTTTTCCAATTGTTTGTAATAGTTACCGGTATGTTCAAAACGTCTTCAGAGGTGCTTGTGATGCAATAAGAGATGATTTGGAGTAGTTTGCTGATTTTTTAAAGCAAATATTGGTGCGACTGCCTATTGCCTTTAAAACTGTCAGAAACCTCAATGTGTCAAAAAATCATGCAGTAAAAAGGGTGTTACATCTGATAAGCCTATAGATATTATCATGTACAGTATGACCCGTGACCTCTGGGTACAAGGAAAGAGGGAGGAGAAGCTTGCATTCTTTAGATGTAGGTCTAACATAACAAAAATAATTTTGGATTAATGGGTAATGATTCTGTCACATCCAGTGTGTAGACAGTAATCGCCATATTGATTTTCCACGAATAGACGAGATGCAGAGAGGCCACCTGACGGAGACAGCCCGCCAACAATTGAGGCCAAAGTCGTTAAGTGTTTATCGACATGTTGCTATGCATCGTAAACGGGATAGCATAAACGCCCACATAATTCCAAATAGATTCGAGTTTACGAGGACGATGTGGTATGTGCATTTCGCCATAGGTTTGAGAGAGGAAGTCAAAGTGCCCGCGTCCAGCATAAATTTGACCAAATGCGACTGACGTCATAGAAACCCTAGTCCACAAGTCAAGGGGCATAGAAATTCTAGAGTGGGTCCTAGCTTGGGTGTTCGTGAGCAGTTTCTATTAGACTTTTTTCAAAAAGGTTTGCGAACTATACCGACCAACGACAAGGTTTCTCATTTTCGATCTGTTAAGCGCGTGCAATTGAGCTAAATAACTATTTTAAACTTTGTAGAGGGCGCTGTCCATAATGAAAGAGGTAGAGGGTTAGTCCTTGCGGACAGGACATTGTTGTACAACATATCCAGCTGCCATATTGGCAACAAAGACAAAGATACAAGACAAAAATGTCATCTTATGAAGGTAATCGTGCAACATCACACCAAAGACCACTCTAACGGTGCTTTCCCTAACACGACATAGCCCGACATAAATAATTCAGGATAGTCTAATTACTCTTGTTATCGAAATTACAGACACCACATAGCCACGTTTTAATTACTGTGTATACACTTCGTGAGATACGTCATTTGTATAATGAAATTTCTGGCGTGCTTTGAAATCTCAATATTAGTATCTCTGTCTTGGATTACATATCCCCTGTCGTTTCTGTGTATTTTAAAGTACCGGGATACTGTCGCCTCGACGAAAGAGATCAGGCGGTAAGCTCTCACTAAGTAATATTATGACAAATGAAATTTACATCTCTTCTCATCTTTGGCGACAAAAACTCGGTTCTAGACAATCAGTGCGTGTTAGGCTACGGCTTAGGAACGCTAGGCATTTAACTTATGCTGAGTGTTCAATGAGAAAACTTACGCATAAACAAATGGATGGGTGATATTTTTATACTTTGAGGCCGTTAGTATGAAAATTTAAGGCTGTAACGTCCGAGTCCGGACTCGGACTCGATTCCGGACTCGAGTCCGTTTTTGGTCGTACTTCGAATTGGCGCGGAATAAGCTGTACAGCTGGACACCCAGAGCCGATTCGAGCAGTGTCCACGCAAATAAAAGTTGCATAAATGTTGTTTAAGGCTTAATTTTTATTTAGTGCACAGTTCAACACATGAACTGATGAACTGACATACAGTCAACTACGGTAAATTACGTTGGGTGAGCCAGGCTATGAAATTGACTCCCCAAAACGTCCGTTTTACAGCCTTAATTGAGTGTAATTGCATAATAGTACAAAAAGCATCTGAAGGAAAGCATTTGTACGAAATGCAACAAATTGTCCAATGGCCGGACTCGGAATTGGCCCGGAATTTGGAGACCTGAGATCGGAATTGGTTCGGAAACAGAGGGTACTAGGCTCGGAATTTGCCAGGAATGGAAGCCACTTGAATCAGGTCGTGGAATCGGATACAGCCCTGATAAATTTTCAAAGTTCAAAGTTTTGTTATTTATCAAGTTTAGAGTAACATCATCCTCCAATACCCCTTGATTAATTAAGTTATTCACTACCTCGTTAGTCATGACAATTACAAAATTCTCTAATTAAACGGTAAATACAGCCCACCACACAACTTGTAACTTTGTAAAAAAAAAAGGGCTAGACCTTTTCATCGCAATCCGTAAAGCAATGGGTCAGCCCTTACAATTTGTACCTCTGCTAAGATAGGACCACGTCTAGTATTTGGGTCGATTGTCGAGGGCGG
>WURT03666242.1:0-17745 GCA_009936505.3 Holothuria glaberrima | reverse complement strand
TTGAAAGAAATGGGACATCTTGGCATTATTTGAGTGCTATTCATCGAAACCACAATGCAATTTTTGCATTCTGGTTCCAATTCTTGTAGTGAAAGTTGGCCTGTGTGTGTTGTAGTACTGCAGTATGCAGAGTAGTGCTATTCTACTATAGTGCTATTATATGACACTGTCATGGTATGGTGACAATGATATCAGGCACTGGTAATATACTCAGCTATACTCCAATGCTTTTATAGTGTGATACTACTGTACTGTGATAACTTGGTATATTTGAGTAAAACACCTACATCAGAGATGATTTTACCCCAGTGAAACTGTTTAAGGCAGTGAAAGTGTCCACTACTAGAGTATGATTGAAACCCAGTGTTGCTGTTGTGTTGAATTCAAAATTGTACATTGGCAGCAGTGTTTCATGGCTAAACACTCATTAGCATTTGTTTATTTTGTATTATTACATTATGAAATATTTGATGTAATATTGCTAGTCATTGCTTGTCAGGTCATTATATTTTCTTACCATTTTGGCATTTTCTTTCTTTCTAGGGTCCGCCTTTAATGTTTACAGAAGACTATCAAGTTCAACTTTTCAAAGAACATTTCAAAGTATTTGATGAGATGAGACCAGATATATTAACAGGAGAGCTGGTATGGAACTTTGCAGATTTTATGACTCAGCAAGGTATGTGAGATAAGTAGTATAGGATGTTACTACCTGGGTAGAATAATTACTTCCCAGGTATAAGTGTTCCTTGTGTACCCCGGGTAGAGCAGGAGGTGTTAGGAAGGAGATACAAGAACCAAATCTGTCAGACAATATGTACCTGAAAATGACTTAATTCTTTTTAGCCACTACCATTTGATTGACAGGTCTCTTTGTTTCTGTTGTTAAGTCTCTGTTGACTAAACTCTTTTAATGATGATCTCCTTTTTTTTCCAAGTAATCCCAAGACAAAGGCCATTGTTTGTACATGCTTTGAAGCCAGGTTTGTTTCTGCCAGTGACCAACCTTTAATCAAGATTTTCAGTAAAACTGTTGGCAACAAACATTTAAATAATGTACCTCAATTGTGCCCCCACAATTTTTATACGCCACCTGCTGGAAACATTGTTCAAGCCTATACTTTTCTCTGTTTTTAACAAATTTTCCCATCATTAAGAAATACATTCGAAAAGTATGTTGGAAAGAAACTCTTAGCTGAATTTAAATGAAAGGATATTTAGTGAGACAAAAAATGATGAAAGGTTAATATTTCACATTTTTGCATGACAGCTGGCAACGAAAAGTTAATGAGTTCAACGTAAGGGGTGAATCTTCTCATTGTCATTGTGACAATGCATCACTGATCCTAGTTGATCTTGGTATTGAGAAAAGAATTTTGAGAACAAAGGCAAGAAAACAGTTGGCAATGAAGATTACTTCAAAGAGTATATAGAATGTTGGATCTCCTTCCTAACACCTCCTTGGGTAGAGTAATTAATACCCATGCAGGTATATATTCTTGCAAGGGGCACCATACACAGTTTCACTCACTTATATATGAAAAGGAGTACCACTTTTGTATTGCTCACAGTTTTATATTGCTATTGTAAAATTTAGTGTGTGACTCAGGAACTTTGATTACATCAGTGTGCTAATGAGCCACAACATTTGAGTCTCTATTACAAATGTGTAGAGGCAAATTGCTATGTTGTTGTATAGGAACTACAGAGATCAAATGTTCCCTGTGATGCCACAGTGTTAATATGCACTCAACATCCTGATATCAACTCATATTTTGAATGCTATAATAATACAAAGTGACAACTAAAGTTGATGACTTTAATAAAATTTTTAGACTTTCTGAGAGGTTTAGAGTTTTCAAAAATAAATGAAATACAAGGGTAAGATTTGGAAAGGAGAAGTTATGATATTACGTATAAGACCAGAGCTCCCAACTCCCGTTTTGGGCAGAAAATTCCAACACGTCTTCCACAGTGACTGTCACTCTGCTTTGTCTGGTTATATTCTCATGCCCATGGCTTTCATGTACTTTTTCTTCCATTAAACCTTCTGTACTTCATTTCCAGTCAACACTATGGATGGGTTTTTCATATTCCTGCATTGTAGACACTGCTGTGAATGCAAATGTCTGAGTAGCAAGGCCTAGGCTCTCTGTGTGCCATAGTATTATTACTGTAAAAGATAGATAAGCTTTGCTATGGTTTTTGATTCCTTGCCAAAGGCAAAAGGAATCTATGCGATGGTGAAGTCTTGTGTGTGTGCACTCACAAACATGTCCTTAGTGGGTATCCAGGCAGCCTGCGAGAGCTCCGCTCTTGCACCTCTAGCCCAGCCCATGCATGGCTCGAAACTGGTGTAGCTGCCTGAAAATTTGGCCAGTGCAGTGAAAAGTCACGTGTGGCTGCACGTGCCTGCCTTGGAGTGCAGCCCGCCCTCAAGCATGTTGCTCACCTCGCCTATTTTGTGGGCAGCTTCGCTGCTTTGGGATTCCCTTGCATTCCCTATCAGGTTCTTTCCTAGTATCCTGTAAGGCATTGGATGTCCGTGTGTTTGTGTGTGTATGTGACAACTTTGCTTGTAAACACATCTCAGGAAAGGTAACTCTGAGGGATCTCAAACTTGAGTAGATGATCCCTATTGTTTTTGGTATAGGTCAAAGGTTATTTGGGGTCACCAGAGGTCAAAAAGTCAAAACCTTGTAAACACGATATCTCAAGAAAGGTAACTCCAAGTGAGCTCTTTTTTGGTGTGTGGATTAGCCATATTGAGTAGATAATTGCTATTGTTTTTGGTGGAGGTCAAAGGTCAGTTGGGCTCACTAGAGGTCAAGCGATCAAAACCTTGTAAATATGATATCTCAATAAGGATAAACTATGAGGGATCTCATACTTTGTGTGTGGATTGCTAATATTGATTAGAAGACCCACATCATTTTTATGGAGTTCATGAGTAGCCTGTCTAAAGTAGGATAACTGAGAGGGATCTTATGCTTGTCATGTAGGTGGTTCATGTTTGTTACAATATATCATATGGCAAGGAATCTCTAAGTCTTTTGGCTTTCTGGTTAGTTATGTACTGAATCAAAGTGCAAGCTAAAATGTCAGCTTTCCAATTCAAAACCAACTTTGTGCATGTAGTGAATGTTCAGTGCAATGATCGTTCGTGGTTGCAATGCACACACCTGTATCGTCATACTACTGATACCTACGTGGTTTTGTCCTTTCTTTCAAATCTGCAAGAATAGTTGAGCAAGAAATGAAAGGAGAGGAGGCAAATTTTTTCATACTCATTTAAATTTTCTGTAGAGTTCTGGTCAAATCTTGCAGGAAGTTTTGTTATGTTTTTTTTTTTTTTTTTTTTTCATTAGAGGTAGCTCTTCTCACTATCCTACAGAATTTCTGGTATTAGAAGGCAAGGCAGATCCCATGCAGAACAGTGTATCTTTAAAACAATAATTTGATGGAAATATTGAAACTGAGCAATCATTCAATCAGTCATTAAGTTACAAGGGTGTGTTCTGATGTACAAGCTGTATTGTAAACCCTGTACACATTGCAGATTAATATTAGATCTTCATAATTGTGTAAAATTGTACAGGCAGTCTAAAGAGAATGTTATTGGTACAGAACATTTTTATATTGGAAGGGATAGCAGCTGTTTGCATAACAAATGTGTGTATAATGCACTACAATTCCCCGAACATGATCAAATCCGCAGTGACAGAGGTAAGAAACAGTAAGAGAAAGGACAAGGTAACAATGACAAACTAAAACAGTTTAGTAGACTAAAAGTAAGGGAAGTCAAAAGTCTTGGTCAAAAACCTTGAAAACAAAATAGATAGAAATAAAGATAAAACTGAAAACTAGCAAAAAAATGAAGAGATTACAGGGCAAGTCTCATTATCTTAGACATTTTCAATTCTCCCAACCATGTTATTTCTAGCCTCTCCCAAATTTATATGTCTTAAGCTCCTCCATGTGCATAGACAAACCACAAGTCATAATGTGTTATCACACTGGCACTCAGTGCATGTTGTGTATGTAAGATACTCTGCATCTTTTGAATTTTTTGTCAATCACATAGCAGTCACCATTTGAGAATTTTGTTTTTTCTGCAACCAAAATTGTGCATGGGCTGATGAATTTTCATAAAATTTGAGCAGACTGCTTAAAGAGACTTAATCTCTGTACTGAATCTATCTGTTTCTGAAGAAGTTTGAAGCATACATAGATAAAGATGTAAGGTGTCATTTCAGTACATGCCAATTTCAAACTAACTCATCTCCCTTACTGCATCTATAAGTAGTAAGATTTAGATCACTTCTGCAATGAATGGGAAGTCAGTGTAACTCCATCAAATGGTTAATATATGTGATAAAACAAATTACTGCTTCTCATAATAAAATGAGCAGGCATCCTCTGCACACAGACTAAGGGTTCCAATGTCTTAGAGTTTAAACCAGCCAAATGAGAGTTAACATAGAATACCTGTAGAAGCAAAACCTTGGACAAGTTTCTTAGTATCAGAATGAGATAAAAGTTTTGTTTTTGAATTCTACTTCTAGTTGGAATGAAAGTATGTGTGATTTGTCAAACATTAAGAGGTTTGTTTGTTTTTTCATGTTAGGTTGAGAATCAAGAAAAACATCTCTAGAATTATTTACCAATTTGAGGTTCAGGCATGGGAACAGAATTTTGATTGAAATCCACAGCAGAGGAATAAACCAAAGTTAAAATTGTTTATCATGAGGAAGGTTACAGACATCCAGCTTCTAATCTCATCAATACAAGCTTTAATTTTTTTAATTTTTACTTTAGCAGACATAGACTGGTCGTTTGACATCGGTAAATATGAAGTTGATGTTATCAAGTTACTAAATATGTTCATATAAAACACAGCCCTGGAGTCGTCAGTCACTGACTGAATGGGATTTGACACAGTATTGCTGAATTAAAATTAGAAGTAATCCACTGCATGTCTTAGCACCATGTTAGTCAATTACAACAGATGCATTATCATGATTTTGATGGTAGATCTTTTTTTTTTCTTCCTTTTTTGCAGTTTTAGGTGTAAGAAGAGATGAAAAAATTAAGCTCCTAATACAAGCACATTTGATTGTTAATGAGGTGGAAAATTCTAGTTTTAACAGTTCATATGCAAATATCCATATTTTGCAGAAAACACTAGAGTTCTTGGAAACAGAAAAGGAATATTTACAAGACAGCGCCAACCAAAAGCTGTGGCCTATGTCCTGCAGGAGAGATATGTACAACAGTGCCCTGTTTGAAGCGACTGTTAAATATCTGTATGTGAAGGAACATGAACTGGGAAGTATGCTGAGTGCAACTGCTTAATAAAAATACTGAAAACAATCAGAGTATGCTGGGTGCAACTGCTAAATACAAACACTTAAAACAATCAAAGTATGCTGGTAACAACTGCCAAATGCAAATTTAAAACAATCAGAGTATGCTGGATGCAACTACTAAATACAAACACTTTAAGCAATCAGAGTATGCTGGATGCAACTGCTAAATACAAACACTTAAAAAAAATCAGAGTATGCTGGTAACAGCTGCCAAATACAAAGTTAAAACAATCAGAGTATGCTGGATGAAACTACTAAATACAATAACTTAAAACAAATGGAGTTTACTAGTTGCAACTGCTAAATACTAACACTTACAACAAACAGTATGCTGGATGCAACTACTAAATACAAAGTTAAAATAATCAGAGTATGCTGGTTGCAACTGCTAAATACTATAACTTATAACAAGAGTTTGCTGGTTGCAACTGCTATATACAACCACTTAAAACAAACAGTATGCTGGATGCAACTACTAAATACAAAGAGTTAAAACAATCAGAGTATGCTGGGTGCAACTGAGTGACTGTGGGGTGCTGATGTTGGCAGGGATTACACATTTTATATTAAGTACTGATACAAAAGATTTATCAGCATTTGACAGAGACTATGTGGTGATTGAGTTACTATGTGGTGCTGATGTTGGCTGGGATTACACATTTTATATTAAGTACTGGATTACACATTTTATATTAAGTACTGATACAACAGATTTATCAGCATTTGACAGAGACTACGTGGTGATAGGGTGACTCTGGGGTGCCAAGTCCAAATTGGTGCTGTCCTTGGCCCAAGTTACACATGAGTTCAGGGGGACAAAATTTTGCTTCAAGGCCCCTATATAAGGTGCAATTTGAAGGGTTTTAAAGCCCCTTCATTTATAGGTAAGTTTAGACACTGCTGCAAAAGTGTCCTTTTCTTAAGTATGACACCAAGATATTGACAAATATTTTTTACTTTTATGTAAATGAAAAGAGGGGATTTTACCTTTCTCCTGGAAGAGGGGGGTAGGGACAAATCCCCTTTCCCTTTTGATGGGCCCGGTACTGAAAGAGGGGTGGCTCCACAACTTTCCCAGTATTTTAGATCTGACACTTAGAAAGCAGATCTATTGAAAATGGCAATGCTCTTTTTTGGAAAATCAGCATGTAGACAATGTTAAAGAATGTGAGAAAATCACTTATTTCTTGTGAAGACATTGTTGGCATGCTTAAGGTGATGTTACCAGATCAAGAATAGGGAAAAATACGTAAGGTCTAATGTTCTTCCTCATTTATCAGTATACTTACTACTGTATGCTAATAATGGATGAAGCTGTTTATGTAGTAACTGAAAATGGTGCAATAACAGTTAAAATCTGTAGGCTTTATTGAAACAAACTGTTGTCATTACAACTAGCTTAAACCACGCCTTTCAGAACACTATATGAATATTCAGTGAGTCACAAAGATGTATGTACTAAAGAACTGTACATTTAGTGGGCCAGTATTGTTGCGGTTATTCACGATATGCATGGAAAAGTGTGATTTTGAAGGCTGTATAATACACAAAACACTTGAGTTTTTGAAGCAAAAGCACATGTTTTCATTGTGAAACCCATGTTAGTAGATTTTACCCCCTAACACTATTCAAGAAGACAGTTGCATACTGACGCTAGTTACGATAACCAGTTACACCTGTACACTTATGTACTTCCATGCATCCCAATTTTTTGTCCTCAAGCGGTACATGCAGGTACGTATCAAATATTCTATGATAAATGTACAACGATACACTAACTGACAAAAAATGTGTCCAGAGTGTAGATGTCGATTACTAGCAAGGGGCACTAATCCAACAGTATGAAAATTCAAACCAAAATTGGTCCAAATTCTCACCGGTACCTCTGTAAGTCGTGGTAGCCTTTTTGTACACAGTAGGTATAGAGATACTAGTCAAATCCGAGGGCTTATTGATTCGCTTATCACTGTGAGCAGTTTTTTTCCCTCTGTCAATTTCGATTGTTGTGTAGATGGTTTCTCCAAGAGTTTCCAACATGTAAAACAATTTGTGTTGGTTCAATCACAAATCCCTGGTTTTATCAAGGCAACTGCCAGTGTGTTCATTTCACCAGGGAAAAGTAACAGGGAAATTTTGACCTTGCGACGTAGGGTAAGCATCTCAGTTGTCAGACTCCAAGCTGATACCATTGACCATTGAGGATTTGACTGATTCAAACTGTTCAGTATTATTCCTCAGAGGTTAGTACTGACATATTATATCGATGGCCAGTCTCGTGGGTAAATAGAATTACAAATGCTCGTGTTTTCTTTTAGTCTGCCTTCAGAATCATGCAAAAAGCATGTTAAAAAGGTACATAGACTATAGCTTGAATATCACATGTTCAGTGCTCATTTGCTGGCAAATACATGGACACCTTCCATTCTGCTGCCTTTTGCACTGACATTTGGTTTGTTCGACCAGGGGTGGGGTTGTGGAATAAAGATTGAGTGCACGCAATATCCATTTTCATAGTTTTGGAAAAACTACTTATGTGAGGGATCTTTATTTATCTTTGTTATGGACTGCTTAAACATTATTCCAACACTTTGGACAAGGCAGTGTTATGTATTTCTCTTTTTTAAACAGGCAATGCCCCTTTAAACTGATTAAGTAGGCTACTTTGTTATTAAAGTATTATATCAAATGTAAATATTTATGAACAGGGTTTGTATAGCATTTTTACACTGTGTGGGAAAGTCATTTTTATGTGCTTTGGGTGGTTGTCATTGCTATGTGCTTTGGGTGGTTAAGTCATTCTTATGTGCTTTGGGCTGTAAGGTCATTGTTATGTGCTTAAGTTCGTAAAGTCATTGTTATGTGCTTTAGGTAGTAAGGTCATTGTTATGTGCTTTGGGTTGTACAGTCATTGTTATGTGCTTTAAGGTGGTACAGTCATTGCTATGTGCTTTGGGAGACATAGTTGTTGACATACTTTTTCCTTGTCATTGTCAAGTAACATTTATTTCTGATTGGTCCCAAGTCCATTGCTCTCACAGCTGTGTTATTAAGGGGTAAGGGATGGTGTTCATATTACTAACATTATCGGTAACAATCGTAATCCAGGTAATTGACCAATGTTGTCTGATACACTCTGTTATTTGTAGTTTCATGGTCGCTTAGCATCACTAGGTGAAATGGTCACTAGCCTCTTTTACTTGCTACAAATCATTATGTCTGTACATTATTCTTGCATCTGCCTAAGTTATGCTTGAATTCCCTGTCACATGAAATGATGTACTTGCTGGGAGGTATAAGACTTCAAACACCTCCCAGCTTGTAGTACAAATACAACATTACAACATTGTATTGACATGTGCAGAAAATAATATTATTCATACTCTTTTGATACTAAGAGACTTGTTTAAATTCCACTTTGTGAGTCCTATTTACACAGTGCATCCTCGGACTTGCCTCCATCTTCCATCCATGTGCTGTGAGGATTGCATCAACTGATTTAAAAGGATCATTTTGTTGTTAAGCTCAAGCCTTACTTGCAATGTAGTACAGTGTGAAGTTTACAGTAATAACGTGAGCTCTTCTCACATACTTCATTGGTCAAGTTTTTGACTCGTGTTTGCGATGTCACGTAAAGAAAACACTTTTCTTGGTGAGTGGAATGTTGCAAGTGTTACAAAATTTTGTCGCAGGTTCAGTGTACATAGTGAGTTTTGGACTGATGCCACAAATCCAAGAAGAAGGACATTGTGGCAATAGATCTTTCATTTTCTATGCATGACTTTTTCTTTAGTGTCACTCAAGAATTTACCTTCTCAAGCTTGGGTCGTTTGCCCCCCTCTGCACTAAAAGTAAAAATGGTTCACAAAATTTCAGAAAGAAATTAAAATCATGTAATTAAGCCCTGGCTGCTGCAATCATTATTTTATGAAGAAATAATGTAGTTTCTAGCCCAAAAGCACAGGAAAACTGACATAGAGGAACTTATGAAAAACATTAGTGGTCTTGAAGCTTTCAACAGTTGAAGTTCACTAAAAACTGAAATATTTCTTGGATTGAAACTGTTTTGTAGACTAGTGAGAAATGTTCAAGGTTTCTAAAACAATGAACATGATTTTTTGTACAGATATCAAATGATTTGAAATATATTTTGATAGGCTCATACTGTAACTGCTGTTTTTTTTCTGTGACTTTAACAAACATTTGCAAAGATGGTCTGTATCTCAAATCCCATCAATTATTTGGCCTTGGTCAAAGCTCTGGTCAATTGAGGTCAAGCTTTGTAATATTACAATACACTGTCATTGACAGTTTTTTATAAGGGTCACTGTGGGGGTGAGGTCGCCATAGCCCCTACTGTGACCAAACCTGTAAGATACTGAAAGCGGGGATAGCTTCCAAGGAGGCATTAAGGCAATGGTAAGTTTGGGCCTTGGCAATGGGCTTGCTTCTGGTATTCAGTTTTGAATGAGACTGGAAAAACGGGGAAACGGGGGGGGGGGGGGACTTGGCATCCCCCGCAGGAGTTTCTGAAATCGTGCTCATGCTTCTGCTTTGTGTAAAAAAGTATTACATCATGAAAGACATTACTCAAGTCCTTCAACTAAGTTCTCCCCATGAATAAAGTAGCTATATAGCCCTACAAGGATATTTGGTCTCCAGTCATCAAATGTATTGGAGGCATTTTGAAGGGCTCATCAACTAGATCATTTTATATGTATAAGACTACATGCGGCTCGCGGTGTTTCACTGATTACTTCCAAAACCATTAATTCACACATACTGGCACCTCTTAGGCTTACTTAAATGAACAACGTCTACAGCTGTACGTCAGCACATTGATAATGTAAAGCCGAATTATAGGCTCTTGATTTGCATCTAGATTTGCATCTAGATTGCTTGACCAGTAGATTGAAATACTCTTTTCATATACTAGTCTTTGAAGTACCAATGCTTAATCGAAAAACCATGTTACAAGAAGTTACTTTAATGAAAACTATTTAAACAAAAGGTTGGCTTTTTTGAAGCACCAATGTATTCCGACGAAATGCGTATTAATATATCGTTAGATAATATGGGAGTAAGGATGCAGGCTTTATATGTTCATATGCCTTAAAAACAGTTTTACAGTGAGAAAATATTCGGCGCCAGTTTTTGTGTAAGTCGGAATTAACACAGCTACGATTTTGTTGTGACAGCGATAGAGAACTAACGTAGAAAAGCAGTCGATGCTAAGTGTAGACTGCTACATTAGCCATAGCGGTTTTACTGTCACCTTTTATTCAGTACTGTAAATCCATACATTGTGCATCTCCTATTTTGTTGATATTTGATACTTTTGGCCTTCCATGTTATAATACACTGAATACATTTAAAGGTTATTGATTATATGTAGTAATATCCATCAGATAAAATGTTAAATTTTATTGTACCACAGGCCAAGTAAGTCTGCTGAATATCACCCTCAGATAATGGACAGATAGTACAATGTACATACCATAAACAAAACACAACGTGCAGAATTCAGTGCGAATGTCCGTATAAAACAATGTATTTAAAGTCCTAATTAAGTAACATACATTGGAACATCTGCTGTAACATACCCGACGGATTAAGTATCGAGTGAACAGGTGGGTAAGTCCCTCCCCTCTTCATATCAGACAGCAGCATAATGATTCGGATACTTTCAGTTAGGACCCTACTCCCAACGGCCTGTGCTGAAGGACTATAAGCTACTGGTAACTACCTCCAGAGTTAAAAGATAATGGAAGTACCTCCAAGGCACTAGACTCATTGCAACACCGAACAGTTGCGAAATATGTGTCTAAGTTGTCTCAAATGGACGTGCAATTAGTGGCTCCATTCTAGGCTAGCCTCCCAGTCATCGAGAAAAAAAACAGAGAGGCGAAATGAGATTTTCGAAGAGTGCAGCGCGTAAACGATTTTTATTCTTCGCTTGTTAATGTAAAAAAGGTAAAGAACAAATACTAAACACATACACATTGTATTTTCTGAAAGCTGGATTAGATTTTCAAAGAAGAGTACTGAGTGCAAGGAGAAGAGAACTCACATATCATCATTGTCAAATTCAAAACACAAAATCCGGTCGTATCGTACAAACAGCTTTATCAGTATTATTCTGATATCCAATCTTCTTCGACTCTTTCTCTCTCTAAAAATGTAAGAATTCTGTTTGTGCTGAGACTGCTCTTTCGATCGTAGATTGTGAGATACAGTAGTTTCGTTTCATACTAAATCAATCCACCGTGTTCATTGCGTTTGAATTTATAAGTAACTTTCTATGTATCCTTCTTGTATGCAAATTGCGCTTACAAACAGAGAACCGAAGCCACTCACAAGCAACATCGTGCCATTTCCCAGTAGAACGACTCATTACTACACAGTTCTCATTTTCCCCTCCATCGGGCTCATAAACGTTAGGTTCCGCTTTTCCCCAGTTAAAATAACTAGTCGATGTTGACAACCACTTCCAATTCCCTTTCACAAATAGAAAACATTCAGATAAAGAAAACGTTAAATTATGTCGGTAAGACTGTAGCAACATGATGAAACGTTTTGTCATCAATACTCAGTGAATGGTAAACAACAAACATTTGGCTCTTAGAGTTACTCATCATGCATGTTTAGCAACTCGCTGATGGATGTAACAACTGATGTTTTAACGAGACAAGCTGGTGTTGGAGCCAGAAAATTCCATCTGTCACGTTCTATTCCGACCAATTACACCTACATTTTGATTAAGATTAATCAGGCAAAGCACGCCCACACTTGTTCCCAAAGCAATTCGGTAGTATAGTGTAAAACTAGCCTTCCCTTCACAAGCTTTCTTACTCGGCACCCTTGAGGTGGGTCCAGGGCTGTAAGGAAAGGGGCTCAGTCGTGGGAAATAAGTCCTTACCAGTAGCGTAGCTAGACATTTTATTGTGCGGAAGCAAAGACCTCAACTCAAATTAT
Organism: Holothuria glaberrima; assembly: GCA_009936505.3. Lineage (NCBI taxonomy): Eukaryota > Metazoa > Echinodermata > Holothuroidea > Aspidochirotida > Holothuriidae > Holothuria > Holothuria glaberrima. The sequence continues at coordinate 5,404 of WURT03666242.1, read as the reverse complement.
TACCCTCAAATAACAATGTCGCTAATTTTACAAATTCAGTTTAAACGGGGGGGGGGAATTTCTTTGAAAGTGCTTGGAAGAGTTTTAGCTCACTTGAAGGGAAAATGCAGTACCCCAAGCAGGGTTAATATGCTCCGTTACTCTAGCTCATGAATGGCCTATTTTGATCATAGTACATTATTTTTGTTAGTGAACTGTGAAATTCAAGGGAAATTTCTCATTGCTTAACATATTGTTCGAAATAGTTATGTTCAACACGTCTTTAGAGGTGCTTATTAGATAGCGACCGATAGTCGGAAATTTCATTTCTCTCGAAATGTAAAAGAGTGAATTTCACTCCTCGACGATCGCCTACAGTGACCACTCTCAGTTTCGAGTGGAATTCCACTCACCCCGGAGTGGTAATTCACTCATTTGGAGTGAATAACCACTCCGGGCAGAGTGAAATTTCCACTCGAAGAAAGATTGGTCACTGTAGGCAATCGTCGGAGAGTGATTTCCATTTAGAGAGTTGATTCTCGCACGAATATTTGTCAACAGTTGTAAATTGCAGCAAGCTCGGGGAAGAGATAGGAAAGCTTCTTTAGCGAAGTTACTGCATAGCCAATACAGTGCTGTCCAGTCAAAACAGTATAGCTCATGTTATTTTCATCATACCAAATTATATGTTCTTGATAAGTAGTACGTGAAGCATATGGATCACAAGTACACAATATTAAGTGGTCGTGGAAGAATAGTTTAATGATTGTAATTACTCAAACGAAGACATCGTCAGCCAATACACATGGTGAGGTATTCTACAGGGCAATTTGGATTGCTTCTTAGCAAAATTGGTGCCTACAATTCATACAACGGTCTTTGCATGTTGGTATCGATGTTGTTGGTATTTCTATCAATCACCTGAAATCACTTGTAGGTGTTGTGACATAGCGGTACGTATCGTAAATAGTTAAACCTCGCTGGAAATATGTACCGGTATGGTTTATCTTGGGCAAATCACCCTTTCGTATTAAGGAAACTTTCAAAAGCTTGGCGGTACGTGTTCTGGAGTTGCTGATGTTGGAGATTACAACGCTGGAAAGGTACATTTCATTATATTTTGCAACAAGTCGCCTTATACATTCCACATGTTTATCTAAGGACGGGTTGCCCACCCTCTCGTAACCTGTTACATATTTATCGATCAGCCTTTGGTTATCTCTTGAAAATAAACTTCACAATAATTTGAAATGCAAAACCAACTCATGTAAATTTTCTTCAGTGTCTCTGTACGTGGAGTTCCGCTCGTATTTATTTCGCTCACGATGAGAAATTATTTTTTACAAATTACTTTTTAACAACATCTTTGATTCCGATTAACGTTGTGCGTAATTTTAATTTGTTGTAAACGAAACGCAACAGGTACTTATCTCCCTTAACATTTAAATGCGAGAGGGTGGGTGTCATTGGTATGTATACTTAAGAACTGCAGTCTACACATATTATTTGTGTACCTACAATAGAACGTACCTTCCATACTAATGTCATTCAGCCCAATCCACACGTGGCTTTCATTTATACACTGATATAATATTGTATGGATGAATGCGTTCTCCTCCTTACTCTCTATGGAAGCAAGTTGCGCAGAAGTGTCTTTTAATTGGCACATCTTATAAGCATCATTCCAGTTGTGATCCTTTTTGACGAACAGATATTCATCATTGCCCCAACTCACAGAAAATGTCGGTTGGCTGCATTCTGGTGGCGGAAAAATTCATAGGCAATAAAACCATTTTGTTTGTGAATCGGATCATGGAACTATTACGGAATAGCTCCATAATCGGATACGTAAATGATTAAAGAAACCTTAGTCGCTAATGCTTCTTGGAACACAATACAAATGAGATAAAGTAACGTTACTTAATGAAAATGCTCTTTTCATTACCTCATCATTCCTAAAGGCCCTGTCGCACTGTAGTGTATCCTTCTAGCGTACGCGTGCGTGGGAGAAAAAAAGGGTCATAAGGTGGCATACACTGACAAACGCTTGGGGTAGATTACATATAAGTCGTACACGTTTCAAGCATGCTGGTATACGTCGGTGTACGTTCGCACACTCATAGGCCGCAAAAGTTTTTTGAGCATGTTCAAAAATTTTCGGCGTATTCGAGCGTATGAATTATACGTTAGGCGTAGATTCAGCATACGCTCATTACGCTATAGTGACGTTAAAGGTAGGTTACTCAGGTCAACTACGCTTCTCATGCAGTGGCATGAAAGTGGTCAGTACAGCTAGCGTATGAATAGCGCATCAGTAACGTCATTGTGCAGGAGTGAAGGATCTGGGAAAGTCCGCCCATATACACGGTCGCTCGGGGCATTGTGCTCATACGCTTGACGTACGTTTGTCATACGTTTCGCATACGTTACTCATACGTTTGTGAACGCTACATCGACGATGATATAGGTGACATACGCTGATATACGTTCGCGTACGCTACTGATGCGCTGCCTATACTCCAGGAAAACGGAACATGTTCGCTATTCATATGCTACTCATACGTTTTTCAAAGACGGTCGTCGAAAAAAACCGTTCATATGCTCAAAAGTTGTATGTATTCGAAAAATTCCATACGCATTTCATTCGTTTCTCTCATACGCTAGAGTGTGACAGGGCCTTAATTTAGTAAACGAATTAAAAAGTGAAGGACAAAAACTCCCACCATCTATGGATGCGGTATCTTTGTGATTTAAATGAAGTACTGGTGACGTTAAACCTATGACTTTAATATTTATTAGCTGCTTCCAAGAAATTTGAGGTAGAAGGGGGAGAAGCATCATACTTCGTGTATTTTATGTTACGGAGGGAGATATTTTGAAAAATCCATTTAAATGCCGTGGGCATATGACATACCTTTATTACTTTATCGTTTAAGTACAGTATAAATAAACTTAGGAATTTTTAGATTTTACAGTCGCCGATAACATTTTGGAACAATACCTAAAAGTTAGAATAATATACTCCTTTTAAAGATGTTTAAACAAACCGATGCAATCCATTAATGTATCTCGCCTATAAATAATGTTTAAATCAATGTGTTCGATATATTTTGTTTTTAACTAAAAATAAATCTCAAAATGAATGACGAGGACAGGGAGCCAACAATTGAAACATGCGTTGACAGAGTACTTACACATTTCATTAAACAACCACTTCTGCTGTCCAACAAAGAACAGTTTTAAAGAGTTGAGTCTCTGAGATTACCAGACCATAACGAATGTTCCAACAAGCCAGGACTTAACTGCTATTTTTACAGGGGTTATATAGCAGCGCCTTCATACGCTTAAGCTTTCCAATATTTTGAAAAAAAAATATTTTGAACTTTTGTTTCAAAGTATTGCGTTGAATTATTCAACGTTGATGTCGTTAATTAAGAGACTTTATTACTTACTGAAGCATCCTGTTTCCTGACAACTCCGTCCTCTACACAATTTCCAACAGGAAGTTCCACCGAACAACTCTTTTCGGGGTATTTGCAACCCGGGATATTTCCACTCCAAACTATTTCTACCCGGACAAAACCCCCTTCCACTTGGACAGTATTCACCCAGAATTTTTTTTTTTTGGTAGAGGTGGTGTTCTGAGAGGTAAAACTCTTGGATGGCAATTATCAGGGGGGGGGGTGGGAAATGTCCTGGGAATAATCACCATGTCATGACTAAAAGTGCAGCGTGACAATTTCAGAGAACATTGTTATCACACATCGTAACCTATTACTGTACCTGTGCATTTAAATTCTCTCTCCCATGCACCTCTTTCACTTAAATACTGCTGATTAGTACAGCTTTTTACAGTGGCAGAGGACGGGTAATAACCGTAGTTGCACTGAAGGGCACATGTGTTAACTTGTTCATCACAAATAATAGATCCATGGCGAAGATCAGGGAGATCTTTTGTGGAGCATGAAAGAGCTGTAAAAATTAAAACAAAACTTGAAATATGGCGGGATATACGGTACAGTTCAGCAGACATCCGTTTTATATGTTGCTTCATTACATTACTACCTTTAGTAGTCAACTTTTGATTACAAAACAGTAACACGCTTGTCATCTCTGCTAAAACGTTTACAATGTAAAAAGGCATATTTCGAATTTCCTTAAAGCGAAGGCAATGCTATGGTACGAATGCATAAATAGGGCAGTCTTATAGAGAGCAAGCCCCATACTCCTAGACGAGAATAGCGAGCGTCGTGGTATAAGATTTGAAATGAAGGTCATGTCTGGACTACTCGAAGGAAATCACACTAAGTTAGATGTTAAAGGTGAAATATTTACCTAATTGCACACAGTTGAATAGAGAAGATGAGCCAGGTAATGAATAAGAAATAAATTAATATATTACACTTTGGAGGTAAGGATAAAGAAGAACATACTTAACGTCATGAAGTAAAATATTTTGAACAAAAAGTTATGCGTGATCACATATATATGATCCTAGATGTGTATATCAGATGTAACCATAACAGCAGACCAAACAGGGAAGATCATTACATTGACAGAGTGAAAGTTAGCGTACTATACATAGTTACATACTAACATTAAGGATTGTTACTAGAAAGTAACGCTCCCTTAGACTTGCGTTTTGAATGTTTGTATCTTTTAAACAAAATAACTATTTAATAATGAAGATAACTTACCTGATGCAATCCAGTTTTGTTGTAAGATAAGTGCTAACACGGACAGTAACAATTCACAGTAGTTATATCCCATGTTAGTAAATATATGCAAAACATTTCAGCTGTCGATTTGTTTAAATATTCGTTATGAGCTTACCATTTCACATCTAAATACGTATGTTTAATTCACTGCCTCTTTACACCTTCATTTCTCCATTACATCTACAGTGTCCACATATATAACTTGACTGAAACAGCCTGTCAGTTTAGTGTAGGATTATATCTCACCCATTCAGGTGTTACATTCAATGAATCAATATTGATTGTAAAGCCGTCAGTAAAATGTTCGAACTAGGCATTGTGAACAGATGTTGCGTCGTTCACTCTGAAATTATTAGAAAAGTATCTTGCATGGATTTGAAATGAACAGGGATATTAAATTGCACAATGCAATGTACTTTGCAGTTGATCTGCTCGTGTGGACGAAGCGTACGGACTTTTCGTAACGAAGAATACATTATGTATGGTAGAACTACACTGTTATTTGTGCAGTGTTCACTGGCAGATCTTATTAACTGTGTGAATTGCGACAACAACATAATAAATCAAGTGTTGCTTGCAGAATGTTAGCGGTCGCACTACGGTAAAGAGTAGTTATTAATTAAAAAAAAGCAAAGAAGAAGAAGAAGAAGAAGAAGAAGAAGAAGAAGAAGAAGAAGAAGAAGAAGAAGAAGAAGAAGAAGAAGAAG
>WURT03666231.1:0-17746 GCA_009936505.3 Holothuria glaberrima | reverse complement strand
AGAAATTGTTTGAAGTACTTCTTAAACAAATTAATATTAGGGGAATTTCGTAATTTAGAATCAAGGGAATTCCAGAGATCGGGCTACAAGACATAACTTTTATCTGGCTAGTATTATTTAACATTATTTTGGTTACACACCTATGTTCCGACGTCTCTGTGTTCTGACACACGTTTGCCCTAATGCTCTCATCTAAGCCTTACTCTAACGTAACCCATACCCTAACACTGACCTCAATGTAGACTCAGTGTCGGAATATAGAGACGAAGAGAAGTCAGAACAGAGAGCATTCCCCCTATTTCTTTCCATTTTGTATATATCTTTTCAAATGAACCCTTCAACTTTGGCTTAACTTCACATGTGCACTTCAAATTCTTCCTATTCTGCACATTCGAAAACAAAAACCATCAAGGAGGGGGACGCACCGAAACCCCCCTCAATGTATATTTGTCTAGAACTGGCACAGTAACAAACCAAATTGTTTCATTCTTGAGAGGAATTGTTGTCCATTTTGAACCAAATCTAGTGAAACATGTGACAAGATTCCTGTTCGTGCTCTCTGTACTACTTTATTTTATACATTTGCACCCATGCTGGGATCCGAATTAGACAAAAAAAAAGAGAATTTGTGATCAGGGGGCATCGTACAACAAAAAAGGGTGGGGTGTAAATTAAAGACATGTTATTTTCATCCTCTTCAGTTAGTTACCCCTCAATTTTGATATCAGTGTTCTTTATCCAGGACAGAAATTAGGGTGCAGGGTGGGCCTTGTGCCCCATGAGTGCCGTACTATGCCTCTGCATCTCATAGAAGTAAGAGTAGATAAGAACGACTGGAAAATGTTATTTTTATATTAGATCATTCATGGGGATTATAGAATATTTCGTGAAGGCTTTGCTGCAGAGATAAGCAACTGACTTACGTTACATGGAGAATCTGGAAGTTAAAAGACCTAACAAAGCCAAAAGAAATGAGAAAAGTTGAGGTTTTCTAATTAAAACTACAGTTATTTGACAGCATTATATTAGATTTTGTCCATACAAAAATACCACCTTGAAACTATCTGGGTTAATAAAACATGCGCTCTGTCCACTCGCACAAGTGGTTTATTAACATTCTCCGTGACTTAAGTTTGTCTTCAGAATTTGACATCTTTCAAGACCTATCAAGCTCTTCTGATTTGATCAGTAGTTAGTAACCAGTAACTGCAAGTCAAATCTCTCAATATATAGGTCATCGGAAAGGGTCTACCTCAATCAACCATGACGTCCAAACCAGTTTGTTTTATTTTTCCTAATATTTTAGGGTCGGACACTGAGTGTCATGTCACGTTTCCTGTGGAGTAGCCAGGAATCTTTACTTGGTGCTCTGCATCAACACAACCATTACATTTGGAACAAGTGGGTTTGAGGACGAGAGTGCGGGGTGGTTCTCAAGCATTGCGTCCCGCAGGGAGCCATCCTATTTCGGACACTTTATGCTCATATGGTCCCCAAATTGCAGGTCGCGTCGCTTGTTTCACTTTTGTGTGCTAAATAAACGCTCCGCCATTTATTTTGGTCGTGTCGACATCATCGCCGACGTCGTAATGGCTCGACCGCAAGTAAGGGTGAATGACTGCAGCGCAATAAGGGTATGCATACAGTGGTGTACTTCTTGTATTATCGCAGCTTTTCGAAACAGCACTCAAGGGAGCTTGCTGTACATGAAGCACAATCTGACAAGTCTATCGGGCAAGCAGTGCCGGTTTCGAGCTTACGCTTTACGGTACCGGTACCACTTTTGAACCCTAAGAGCGTCAGTTGGACTGGTAACATGTAGAGGCCGGGAAGCAATTTCGGCAGGGGACCCCTACAAAAAACGTTTTCGCCACCAACAACGTAAAAAGTTGGTATGGCGGTTGGTATTTTATTTTATATTCCTTGCCGTTTATTACTAGCGTTTTGCGAGCATTCACACCCATGAACACCCGTATCTCTATACAAAAAATTTTTTACTGATGAAAAAATGTCATGAGTACGATGTCAAAGTAAAGGGGAAGGCTTTATCGGGGGAGCTGCGCTATTTTAATTTTGGTCATTGTTTCATTCAATGAGTTCATACTTTCTATAGTAACGCAACTGCCCGTGTCTGTAACAATGGCTATTCTACGGGTTTCTTTTCGGTTCGTCGAGGCGTGCGTCAAGGCTGTCCTCTTAGTCCCTATCTTTTTATCGTTTGTATCGAAGTACTAGCTATCTGTTCAGCTCAAGGTAGATTAATGGGTATTGTAATTAATGGTAATGAAACTAAGCTGATTACACGACGTTTTTCCTTGACGGCAGCCCGAGTCTCTTACTGAGGTCTTACAAATTCTTAACACTTTTAAGTTATCCTCTGGATTGACTATCAATACTGCAAACTGGCAAAGTCAATCCTATTTCCACTTGGTACTTTCGTCCAACACCCTTCGCTGTTTGTAAACGTCTGTCCATTTACTTTCTCCACAGCCCCCGTTAAGCTGTCTGGACTCTTGAATCACTTTCAATCATAATGGCGACAATCGTTTTAGACTTAAATTTATCCCAAAGCTTTCAAGACTTAAAAGTTGCCTCAGGTTTGGTCCACTAGGGACCTAACACCGATGGATCGCAACATTTTGGTAAAAAGTTTCGCCCTTTCACAGCCTGTTTATCTTTTTATTGTTCTCCCTCATCCACCTTCCTCGTTTATGAAAATGTTATTTTTTATTTTATTTGGGCGGGAAACCAAGATAAGGTAAAACGAAGTTGTTTAATCAACGATCTTAACACAAGGGGTTTAAAGGTTGTATACATTGCAAGTTTCATTAAAAGCTTAAAGTGTACTTGGGTTAAACGTTATTATGATGACTGTGAATGGGCTAAGAAAATCTTTTTTGACGATCAGACGATGGTTTATCAGTAGTATGTAAAAAGCTTATTTTTGAATGTGACTGCACGCCCGACGATCTCCCTCCCATCTCTAGTGAATTTGTTTTACACACTGATCAGCTGTTAGTGCTTGGCTGGATGCCACTTACTATATTCCTACTGTAAATTTTGGGAATCAGATTATCTGGAACAATCATCACGTATACTTATGTTTTATTATGATTTCACATTTATTTTTGATTCCTTGCCGTTTATTATTACCGTTTTGCGAGCATTCACACTCATGAACGCCCATATTTCTATACGAAAAACTTTTTTACTGATGAAAAAATGTCATGAGTACGATGTTAAGTTAACTTAAGTTAACTTAAGTTAATTAGATGAGGTTTTACGGCTCAGTTTCTAACCAATTGGTGTAAGTCGGGCCGGCCACGGACTTTTTCCAGTTGTGGCTCACTGACTTGTTTTCCCTACTTCATTGCTTATGCTGAGCACCAAGCACAATGGCAGTAGGTTCCATTTTTAAAGTCTTTGGTATGACCCGGACAGGATTCGAACCCCCGACCTTCAGGCTGCAAGTCGGATGCTCTAACCACTTGACCATGCAGTCGGTTCTCCCGAGTACGATGTCGAAGGAAAGGGGAAGGCTTTATCGGGGGGGGGGCTGCTATTCCAAGAATGGCCAGAGAAACTATATTCCGAAGCAGCTTCAAATACCTTGATAAACCTACTGAGTTCACCTGCATTAATATTCTTCCTTCTCAAGAAAGCTTTAAAAGCATATCAGTGCTCCCTAATAGTGGGGTAGGTAAGGTTTGGGCCCCAGCCCCCATAAACGTTTCGCACCCTATCATCCCCACTGGACTCGAACTCAAGAGTGAAAAAATACCAATTCCATATTTGAAGTCTCCCCATGAAATATCTTAGAACCCCCTCCCTCTCCCCGGGCCATCAGTTAAAAGCTTGTGGCTATGCCACTACTATTTATATACAGGTATTTTAAATCACGCTTCCCTATACAGATCGCGGCAAACCAGAAAGATTTAAGTCATACGCTTTTATTTTATACATGAATGAATTGAGGTGTTACACACAGATGGACATCAAATAATTCATTACAACCCTTTCTTTTTAAAATCTTCTGCTGGTAAATTTAAAGCAAATCAGTATATTTTAAGTGTTTTGTTTATTTCCCGTTACTTCAGGTGCGAAAATAACGCCATTTAAAAAGATTTCACGTTTCTTATTTTCTTTTCGTTCACTCATAGGTCTGTTTTGAACATTAATGTCACTAGGTCCGGTAAATAAAGACGTGAAAGCGAATCGGCTGTTGAACGTGATCAATATTCGAGTCATCTAACTTCGGTTCATGATTTATTGCTTGATATTTGCATGTATGTCAAAACAATCAAAGCTTCGCCCTGTCAGTCAACCGGTTGGTGTAAACTTCATAAAGATTAATAACACGTCGTGTAGGAAGTGTTTCATAATTGGTTTATTATGACGATAGGTCGGCAGATTATTGATAAAATGAAAACGTTGTGGTGGCAGACGATTGCTTATGAAGCTTCACTCGGAAGACAAAGGTAGGCGGGAAAATAATGAAGCACTATAAGGCCACTGGAAAAATCATCAAACAGTGGAGCGGTTGATCATTTGTTAACACCCGAGGTTCTTGTTTAATTGGTAATACCAAGGTGATGCATTAAAACCGTCTCGGTTAAGTTGTCCTAATTGTTTGCAAAACGGAGATCTATGGGAAATTGATTATCGGTGATATATGCCTTTCCAAAAATAAATATGGTAGATAGGTTACACGCGAGGATGCCTTCTGTTCTCAAGCTCACGACTGGATCTGCTACTTTTAGTGTCTATAACTAAAAAAGACTAAAATAAGTTAACTTTTAGTTTACTGGGAAAAGTGCGATGAAGTATATTTCTTACTGTTTTCGATTCCTTACTGAAGACAAAAAGAATTTATGCAATCACATGGGCGATTGTACGTACATGTGCGTGCATATGTGTGTGTGATTGTGACGCTTAGCTTGAAAACACGATATCTGGAGATAGCATGATGGGTGCTTTTTCATATTTGGTAGGCCTATATAGTTTTCATATTGAGAGGGAGGAAGGGTCCTATTATTTTTGATGGAGGTCAAAGGCCATCATGGTCAAACACCGAAACCCTTGTAAACACATTATTTCGTGATAAGAATGATGGATAATCTTAATACTTAGTTCATATATTTATCATATTGAGGAAGAACCGTGCAGTTTTTGGTAGAGGTCAAAATTCATGTGAGGTCACGGGTGTATCTACGAAAATCTTGTAACCTTCTAGACACGATATCTCAAAAGGCTAGCATTGAGGGATTCTCATACCGAGCATGTGGATGCGATACATTGAGTACAACAAGGCTAATGTTTTTTTGGAGTCGGCCAGAGATTATGGGGGATCATCAGAAGGTCAAACGCTCGTAAACATGACATCGCATGTAGTTTAACCTAGATGGACCTCGCAGTTAGTGCGTGGTTACTTCAGATTAAATTCAAGAAGCTTCTTGTTTTACATAGAGGTCAATGGTCTCTTTGGGTGACCGGAAGACATATTGTGAAAAAACTCATAAAACACGATATTTCAAGAACGGTAGCATTGAGGAATATCACATATCATATACTCTACATGAAATTAAGGAACCGCGTCGATTTTGGTAGTGTTCTGGAAAGGTCGTTACAGGTCATCGGGAGTAAAGTTGTGAAAACTCGTAAACATTACATTTACATAATACTTTGCATATATGCTCCACATTAAATCAAAACAATCCCTTAGTGATTGATGGAGGTCAAAGGTCATTTGAGGTTGCCAGAGGTCAACTTTAAAATTGTTAAAGTAGGCCTGTCTATATCTCATGTACTATTAAAATAGAACAAGTGGAAGTCTTTCATCCTGACGGCATCGCCTGGCACCATCCGGCCAAAAAACTGACAGAATTTGACATGTAATATTTTCTTTCGGCGAGCAATCATAGAACGGACCATTCTGGATCTTTTGGTCAACATGCGTGTAGAATTTTCCGTAACAGCAAGAACATCATAGCGCTGACAATTGTACAGAAGACTATAGGCAGTTATTCAGACTGATGTCTTCAGTTTGGAAAGAAATTCCAAGCACAAGCGAAAGATCACTTGAAAGTTTGAAGAATGACATTTTGCCCCAGGAAAAGTTAGATAGCTGCGAAATCACTAACTTTGAAAATTCTTAGTTATTTCTGTATGGAGGGCGTGACTTGCGACAATAAAGAGTGAATTTCTTAAAAGAAAACAAGCCTCCCATGTGTTTCTTTTCATGAAAACTCGTTCATGAAATACGCAACATGAAGAGGGTGGATGGGACTCGGATCTGTCGCGGAAAATCCCACTAGGTGTATCCCTATGAAGAGGGACAAAATAAAAAAAAAATCTACAAACAGCAAAATCTCAATCAAAGAACCCCCCCCCCTTCCAAAAAAAGACTGGAAGTTTTGAAAGTAAAGCTTACATAGAGTAATTGGCGGAAGTGGCATATGAAGTAATTACTTAACTCAAGTACAAGTCATCGCACATAAGCTGCTATAGCACCACATTCACTACAGGGTTTCTCAACCTTTTGAAACCCTAGGCCCAATTGTGGTAGCTGAAATTACCCGAGGACCACTTGTTACCATTGCTTAAAACTAAATGATAATAAGTTCCACTCTGGCCCGTATCCAAGGGGTGCCAACTCTGAAAATTTTTTCGTCCCCTAGAAAGTTTAAGAAAAATTCAAGTAGTCATTGACTTAACACATTTTTTACAAATTTTGCCCCCTAGAGCCATTTCGCCCCTCTTCAGTACCTTGTCTGGTTACGGGCCTGGTTCCTCTTATGTTTGTACCTCAAACCAACAAGTTTCAACCCCGAGCAACGTGTACTAGGCCCCAAGTTAAATACCATGTGACGAATGAGATAAACTATAGGCCTATTAAAATCATGACAGAAAGAAAGACATCCATTTTTCGGCCGACTTCGCTGTCCACAAGATAGCATTCAGGGGCCCACCAGTTGATAAACCTTGCTTTACTTAATACAAACATTCCGAATTGGGTTGACCCATTTTGGTGGAAGGGGGCTTTTCAAATGATTAGCAGCTGGTGTTTCAAACAGTCTATAATCCTAGTATTATAACTTTGCAACTTCTTTTAAAAACCGAATCGGATACTTGGCAGTGCTCTTAGTGTCCAGATAAACTTATGAAATCAGTAATGTAGAGTGGAACATATACTGCTTCCGTATTCAAAGCCCCCATGAAATGGTGGAATGCCCCCCCCCACCCTCTCCAACACTTTCCGAAGTGAATGTTAAAAACACATGCAGTTCCACGTTTGAATATATTTTCGTGCGATACGACAATCATGTGTATAAGCAGGTTGTGCCCTAATTTCCCGTAATCTACACTTCGTCAGACTTCGTTACAATTCACCTTACCGAAATCACCCTGAATAATTCCAACTAAGTCTTCTCCAGTTTTTTATTGATGTCCGAATCGACGAATATTTTACCCCCCCCCCCCCCTCCTGCAAGGGAGTTGCTACCAGACTGCCTGCACCTGCAGTCCCCTGAATGCTCCCCTGCCAGCCCGCGCGTCGTTCCTCCTGCCGCGTGCAAAATCATGCCAACGCGATGGCTGTTCTCAATTAAAGGTGTGTCACTTGGAAGGTCTGTCAGTCAGCAAGCTTTAGTAGCCGATAAATGTGTTGGCACAACTTTATTATCTTTTGACAGGCACACTTCCTCACACCTGAAGGACAACCGACGTTTTTACTGATTTATGAGTCCAAGTGGTTAACCCTGTTTCGAAAGGACTATGAATTAATCTCCCAAGCACATCAGAATGGTCTCGTAAAAGGACTGATTTATACTCTTGTTGGCAGCTTTGTGAAACTCAATTCTTGAGCCAATATTCAGAGACTGTTGTAATCATCTTGTTTGTGACGGTATAATCTGATATTCCAATCAAGAAGGTTAATTTTCTTCGGCTCGATCACTCGCAATTCTACGATTAACACTTTAACCAAAATACTTCTTTCTATTTTCTGTTCTGTCTTTCTGTCGAGGAAAACTCCGAAATCGTGTAGGCGGCGACTTCGTTCTACATTTGCGTTCAACTTGAGCGTTTTATGAGACACACGCAAACGGTTTCCGTTTCTTTATGAGGGAAATCAAAGGTGAAGATTTCGGGAAGACAATCACGCACGAAGGGTACCCTGTCGCTCCGCTTTTTGCCAAGTCAGAGCACCGCAGGCAGTTCGTGGATTGACTTATGAGTGTCGAAACAAAATGGATTACTTGCGTTTAGTGTGATCAAACACCTTTAGAAGGGGGTGGGGGTAAAGGCAATATCAGAAGTGAAAAGTCACGTTTATTGAGATAGCAGGGGAGTGTAAGAGGGGCCCCACATTTCGTCTGGATGTCTTGCTACCAACAATCATCTGTCGGTTCAAATGAGATGAACGTTAGAGTATCAACATTTTTTTTTTTTTTTTTTGCTATAAGCCTTACTCTATGTTTCGTCTTTAAGATTCCCGTAGTCGGTGTTAAATAGGCCTATCATCCCCACTCTGCCTGTTAATCACCCTATCTGCAACGACAAGATAGTGAGGAAAGAACGCACCGTTATAATATCCGAAACAGAGTGCACGCATAGTACTAGGGAACAATCCATCCGATGAACCTATGAACAGGGTCTGCCGTTTGTCGCTTTCAAAACGGCGTTTTCATTTGTGAGAGCTTTTTATATACCTATAGAAAACATTCGAAAAACTGTTCTTCGTGTTATGCACACAACTTTGTCTTGCACACAACTTCTTTCAGTGGCGTACGCAGGATTTCTCTCAAGGGGGGAGGGGCCATGCAGTATTTTGAGTGATCGCCGGCCTGGGCTAGGGACCAGAGTGGAGGGGGTCTAAGGGGAGGTGTATCCCCCTTTGAAAAATTTTGAAAAATTAGGTGTCCTTACGTACAATCTGGTGCCACATATGCTACCTTTTGAGGTAAAATTTGTGTTACAAAACTACGCATTTTTAGGATCTAAAAAAAGATTGGCATCCGTGAGTGGGGCCATGGCCAATGTCCCCCTGCATATGCCACTGACTTTGTTCATCTTATGGTCACCAGGCCGTTGTTCCATATGTCATAATGGTGTCCTGGTTTTATACTAGGACCATCAGGCATGTAAAGAAAGGAGGGGGTTATTGTTCGGTGTCGTGGTCGTGAGTTTTATTTGATGAAAATTTGCTTAGTGGTGAATTTCCCGGCTTTTAAGGTATATCTACGCTTCGAACCAAATTTTTTCTAAAAAGGACATAAATCGTGCACACTTTTTCACTCATGATTATGTTTCAGACATAGCTCAGAAAACTCCGCACTGTGCTCTAATTTTCCTCTGCAAATTTCATCATTGCATGAGACTAAATGTATATATCTAAAATAAGAAGTACCCATAATTTAATATCATCTTCCGGAAGTGCAAAAAATCATCAGTTTACCTTCCCATCACCGTGCACCATTCTGAGAACACATTTTTTCAAAGCAGACTGGTAAGTCGCATGTGGACTACGGGGGTAGCATCAGTTAAATGTTTAAACTTGTATCTGTAAGTGGATCGCATCAGGAGGTAATGGAGTTGTTCCTAATTGCATTACTCACACCTCCTGCTCTATAAACGTTGCCTTTGTGGCCGTCCATGACAATATGGGAATGTTTCAGGAAGTATAAGCTATGTACTACCGTATCCTTCCTCGATCAGCTATTGATATTATTTACATCTTGTAAACTATTATGCCCCCCTGTGGGTTGGGGGTTGTAGAATATGTCCACGGTATTCCCAGCCGGTCGTAAGAGGCAACTAAAGGGAAGGACTTTTACTGTATTTGAACTGTATTTGAGACCGAACTTGAACCGTAATTGAAACCGTATTTGAACTTTGCTTTTTTATCTAGTTGACACTATGTGACACATTCGTGTTGGTGTGTCGTTAAATCTCATCTAACTAACTGTAAACTAAACTATATATAGCCTTTACGTTTGCCTAACACGTCAACAAATGTGGAGGAAAGATTCCCCCTAAATAGCAACAAACTGGTTTAAGGACAACATTCGCTTCTTTTTCTCTTCCCTTCTGCAGAATAATACAATATATATTAAGTCTCCTTCGTCCCATACCTGTTCCCTCACGTTTCAATCTGGATGCCTCTCAGTGTGGTGTTTCAAGGTTTATGTTCTATCTAAATTGCATCAAAATGACACAAAGAGATTTCTTCATTGTTAAACCGTTTCAGTTTCTTTTCAATTAACACTGGCACTAGCCTATAACTTCCCAAAAATTAACCACATTGCAACAGTTATTCAGGTTGCATTATTTGTCAATTTGACAGTTTGGGTGAAATCATCGTGACCTATAAAACATTAAATTTTTGCTGTGAAAACCTTATTTCTTTAAAATTAAGCAAACCAAGTACCTAGTTTTGAATTGTCTATCATTCCATATCTATGATTTAAAAGGTATGGAATTTTTTCTTACAGAAACGCTATATATCTTTTCAAAACGTGTTTATAATAATTATTTTGTTTCGTTTTTTATAGTAACTGTATCGGGCGTTTGGTGATAATTATCTGGTGTGTTCCATAGCAAAACGACGTTGAAAAATATACCGCCATGAGGTTCTTGAGTCTTTCCGTAATACATAATTTCAAAGATAAGGCTATAATTCTTCATCTTAGCAAATTCTTGTTAACTTGAAGAGAGTTACTTTTGTTCGTGTCTTTGAACTGAGACTGCAACAGTCTGTCAAAAATAGATCTAAAACTTAGTCACCGATCAGAGTTCAGTTCGGTAATAATACCTGGAAATTTGTAATTATGACCATGGAGATGCTGCTATACAGAGGTGTTCAATTATGACCATGGAGATGCTGCTATACAGAGGTGTTCCACCGACATCCCGTGATAGTTGGTCTTTTTGGTTTTGGAGGCTGGCATTGAAAGCGTCCATTGTATCACAGTATAGTACCTATGTTCTGTAAATACGATGGTAATTGCGCGTGTGTTTTGTACTTCACTGCTGGGCAATACCAATCGCGTGACGTAACACGAAATCCCTTTATAAAGCGATTCCACGCCCCGTTGTCATTGATTATCCACTCTGGGGGCCTAGAGGACTCAGTCGTTGATAACAGAGATTTCTGTCCATGTAGTCTTTGACGGAAGAACTATTCAGTGATAAATATGTAAACTCGTATAAGGGAGACTGATGAACTGATCGTTTGTCACTTCCCAATGCTGTTAATGTACCCGTAATCTGTAGAATGAAAGAATGAACGAATAAAATAATGAACGAGTGAACGAACGAACGAACGAATGAGTGAATCATTTTCTACTTCCAGAATAAAAGAAGAGTTGTTCCCGCGTCAACATGTTTTCCGTTCGTGGTTAGGGGTTGCTTACGTAGCAGGCTTTATGGCATATCCCTTTTTCAGTCATACACCTGTTTGGGCGGGGCAAACGGAGTCCGCTACGCGGGATAGGTTGGGGCGCACTGAGTTTATGATGCCGATAGAAAATAATTTTATAATAACAAAACTTTTTGAATAAAAGGATGAATAGCTATACTTAGTTCACTTCTCAGTTCCTTCATTCCAGATTTTTATACTTTTTCACGAAAACAGCGAGTTGCATGGTTGCATTATCTTTGACATAGAAAGATATGAGATTATTTACATTTAATATGTGTGGTATTAACCTTTTCAATGTTCTAGTATTCAATTTTGCTTCCAATATAAATGAAAATCACAGCACTCTTTTGGAATTCTATTTAACTCACAAATCTGCCAATTTGCATTTTTAGTTGGAAAATAGCAGTAGCAGAAAGAAATTCGTCTTTCATAAATAGAAGGCAAAATACGAACGAAAAGTTTAAACTTATTATTCCCGAGATAAAGTGAGGGACAGTCAAAATTATGTCTCACCGTAAAATAAAAATAGAATCCTTTGTTACCATTTTTTCTAGCCTTTATCATCGAATATGCCAAACTCCATTTGTTTCAAATAAAATCTCGTTTGGTATTTTCATGGTGCGTAGCGGTTCCTCTAACGCAAGTCTTCACTGATAAGCCTCATAGCCCCTGGCTTTTGGAAAAATCCTACCCATAGGTCTCGAAGAAAAAAAATTAATTATCCCATTGTGACCCTGCTGAGGGTACGTCATTGATAGGGCGTATGACAACCATAATTATACAAGAAGGAAGACGTGATATGGTCGCCATTTTGATTTTCGGTGTCGTCATGGTAACCACTCCTGATTTGGGAAAAGTGACAAGTGTCCAATTTAGTCGCCTGCAGATAAAATTAACAGTCATGGTGAGAAGGATGGCTTAACCGTAAATTTGGCATAAAATGAGGCAATTAGGCTGTAAAATGAGGAACATGGGGGAGACCTTGGGCGAAGCATCCCATTAGATTGATGTTGTTGAGGAAAAGATGGCGAGATGAGATAAGACTAATTTAAAAATACAAAGAGGTCTCGTCAATGTCTTAAATAATTTGAACATGCTTACACATCTGCACAAGATATACATTATACGAACATAAGCAGTGTCAGTTGAGACAGAAGCTCCGTCAGTCAGTGATTAAACATATAACTTTTTTAAACCATACGTAATATAAAACGACATCAAAGGTTTCAACTTTTGATAACATTGAAAGTGGGGTATCCTATTCAGTGAATTATGCTCTGTATAATACCATTCGTGATAATGAGTTCGTCATCAAAATGATTCATTGTTCCATATAGCTTCCTCCGATGATCCGATGACGCGTATTTTTTTCTCATCCTACTACTTTTTTGCCATTTTGGTACAAATTACCGTAAATCCTCTTCTTGGAAGAATCATGGGGATTTGGAAGGTTATCGTACAAGAGAGCGGAAGATGTTTGTTCTGAAATTTTGATGATCCTGATGTGAAGTACGGTACGCCCTTAAAACATTTTTGCCTTGAAATATACATTTTTGTGCTTTGGGCTACCACCCTAAGACTCCTCATCATCATACCCCTATAAAAATAAGCTCATAGGCGTCACCCAAGAATGCCTTCTTGCTTTCTAAAAACTGCTCGCTATAATACATCTTAAAGTCCGTCTATCGAAATATCAATTTTTTCCGTGAAAGCTAACGCCCCACTCAAATTTGAGAATAATTCAACCAATACGGGCACCAGTTGGGATCTTATCAAATATTTGAAAAAAAAACAGGATGAAAAATGGGCTTAATTTTGTCATTCTTGAGGCAACTGCAGTCAAGTTACCCAAATTTAATAGTCCAATATTTTTCAAGATTTCGGTTTGTCTCCCAGGCTCGTAGCTAGACAAGGTACTGAAGGGGGAAAAGGGCTTCCAGGGGGCGAGAAAGTTTTCAGGGGGCCAAATGAGTAAAAATGTTTTAAGTCAATCCAACTTCAAAATTTCTACGTGGCGAAAATTTTTTCAGGGGATTCTCCCTCCTTTGACCCCGCTCCTTGGCTACGGGCCTGTTGTCCCCTATTGACTAAGTTGTTGTTCCAGGGCGAAGTGTCTCCGAGGTTCCACCATGTGATATTATCTTTGACCTGTAGAAGACCATTTTCATTTCAGTTTTGGTCTATTGTAACCAACCAATGATATAACCATGTTGTATTATTCATGTACATTCAGGTAACTTTGATTATTCTCAAAGAGCACCCTCACTCGAATGAGATAGTAAATAAACTATAAAGTTTTAACTGAAGTTGTGTAACATACATTCACAGCGATGTACTACCCTTGGGGATGTTGTAAATTGTAAGCACGAAAGTAGTTTAGCATTCAAAGGAACATTCATGACAAAACATTAATGTACACTCTCTAATTAATAAAAGTTTTATTTTGGTACAAAAAATAACCCTTAATGTTGCAGGATTTTTGAGCATGACCCTGAGTTTCCCGTCTGTCCATTTAACTTAACAAAGACAAAATATTAAAGAGAAAAACTATCGAAAACTCGAGTGATTTTCTTTTCATATTTAAATACTTGAGAGTCAATAATTGTCAAATAGAATTAACTCGAACCGTCAGAGCAGACGGCTACGGTAGTAAATTTGATTCAACATGGAGTTGACCCGAACAGCTGTGACCTATATTAGCTTGAAATCCTGAAACTGTTGTAATTTTTTATCGGAATGCAGGCTCACTTTGACATCGAACGTGTAAAATTTCACGCAATTTAGAATACTTCAGGGATATGAAATGGTGACCGAGGTTTGCACGCCAAGATCCTGCCAAACCCACTAGCATTAATGCAGACGCAAAACTAGTTTAATACGTGAACCGCGTTGCTTAGCCAATTTGTTTGCTATAAGTCGTTTTGCTTTTGTAAGTGGCTAGTCAGAAAACGCAAACAGTGTTCGTTGTTGAATGTAGCCCCAGAATAGTTTCCAACTCTGCAACCATACTCGATACATTATGTGACATAGCCTTTGTGTTGCATGGCCGAGTTAGGATTTTGTAATCACTGTATAAAATTGCTGGAAGTTATTTTCCATCAGTACTTTGATTGACCGACAAAATGAAATGCTTTTTTTTCAGCGATCTTCATGAGGTAAATGTCTAGCCAAATTAGACATGACTGTAAGGAGTATAGGAGATGCGTTGAATTTAATTTGAGTATAACTCCGAGCGTCATTTACTCATTAATGTGAATGGAACAGCTGGGGGTTCGGGCAGTTAGGGTTGTTCGGCCCGTTGAACACCTGTTTTGGGGCCAAATGAAATTCCTAGCGTCCCCACTTTGGTGAATGCTATCAGCACCTTCATACGTGGTGCCAGAAGATGATGGTATTGGCTTAGGCTTACTCTATTATTTAGCTTTGTATGTTCTTGCTTGGCGTTGCGTCAAATAGCATGCGCACAACGTCGGAATGTAAAGAGTTTGTCCATGAATTATACATTGAATTTATACAGCCAAAACCAAGAGGTTTTTTTTTCATTTTATTCTGACTATCGACAAAGGAGAGGACCATCCATAAAACAAAAATCTCAACCCTTAATCGAAACTGCTTTCCCCGTAAGTCCTACGACTAAGGCCATAAGTAAAACGCACATTCAGCTTAAGTTTTCGCTAAGACTGCAAAATCTGTTTCTCTGTTTTGGTCTTTTTACTTCATATTTATAAGTAGTAATAATGGTACAGAAAATGAAGGCCGCTGAGGTTTGATCGGGCAGTGAACTTCGTGAATTTTACAGTTCAAATGTCAGAAAGGTTTTTGTGCTTTCAACATGGGAGAAAACCTCCCCACTGAAGAGGCCTACTTATAATCCCGCGGGGGATTGTGGGTGGTATAAATAAAGAAAAATCATAAGCAATAATGGAAAGAACCGATAACTTTGACCAGTGTGACAACTGGAAGATATATTTTCACAAGGTAAAGTAACTGGAAAATTGCATACTGTTCTGTCGAGACCCATCTATAGGCCTATCATAGGAGGCATTTATGATCCGTGCTGTCGGTTACTCGAAAAAGAAAGTTTTAATATGATTTCAGAAAATTAAGGTTGTAATATCTATCATATTCATTTCGTAAATCACAGGACCAGCCGTCAACTGTTTTTTTTAATTATTTACTTATTAATTATTATCATTCCTTTTAATATTATATTTCTATGACACTGGCAGCCCACAAGGATACATGCCTATAGACACTATCCATTGACGTCACAATCCACCCATACGTCATGACAGATGACAAACAATGATTTTAATGTTGGCTATATTATATAGTTAGTTAAGGGCTTACCCCAGTCGAGGGCGCACTTCGATTTATATGGTCCTCCGTCATATGCACACTGTCTAAACAATGTGTCTGCCTATAACTTAAAGCCGATTCGATTGATTCATAGAAGTGCTTTCTCAATCACCATCGAATCAGCATAATGCATACCTAGTGGTCCGAACTCCCGTCAATAAATAAGATCTAAAGAAGGGCATGCATTGTTTCTTCCAAATAGCATAGTGGGTATTGTCAGTAAAGCCTGCAATCCTGTTTAGTTTAAGTTGTCCCTTGGAGACGTAGCTCCTTTGAGAAGAACTCCTTCTTGAGTAAACGCTTGGTTTTTGTCCTTCGCCTCTTCGCCAGAGAGTTGAGGGGACTTTGGAAAAAGTAAGTCTGTATATGTTTTCTTACGCTCCCGGCGGACGCACTCCTGCACCTACATTGGCTACACTCTTAATATTAACGTCCGCGAACTTTGGAAAGAACTCCTCGTCGATTTATTTAAAAACTGTACGCTTCTAACCATTCATATATATGATCAAAACAAGCAAACCTCATAAATAATTCGTTCAAAGCAAGCCTCATTACCATGCATTTCACGAGAAAAAAGTCATAGGGTTTTAGTTTGTGAGTTGTCTCGCTTAAAATTCACCCAGTGAAGAAGTCCCATTGACTTACTGTGTACAAGTGAGGTTGTAGAACATGGGTGGAGAACCTCCGGCCAGCGGGCCGTATGCGGCCCGCGAGATCATTTTATGCGGCCCGCGGGCAATTCATAAATGTAAATTCAGAATCACTTGAAAGGTAACTGATAATAATCTGTTAGCCTAAGATGCCCATCGTTTCTCCTGCTTATACTACTTTAATTAGACTTCACGTAAAAATGCTGCAAAACACTTCCAGTATGTAGCCTGACTAAAACCCTAGTATGCACAATGTAATATCCCCACAGTTTAGTAAGACACAAACCAGGTATATAATCCTGCACTTCTGGTGGTATCGAAAGTTTTGCGTGGAGGGCTGCATAGCAATGGACAGAAGTGCACTACCAGATGAATAGGCCAATATCTATTACACTGAGTACGAAACTTGGAGAGCACTCTTATTTATTCCGGTAGATTCCGGGGAAGGGTAGGGGGCTAGAACTGTCCCTCCAAAGGGTGCATTAAATGTTAAAAAAAAGGAATAAAGTTGGTTTCAAAACACGCGTTCATTCGGCGCTCTTCTTTCGCACTTTTCACATGTGCTTATTCAGTATTCCTTCATACACAAATAAAAAGTCAAATGGTCATATTGTGATACTTCTGGTCTGTGCAGCATTTCGGATTCAAGATAATTTAAAGATAGTGAATTAACATTCTATTGCCTACAAATTTATACAAACTCCAGAACCTCTATGGGCTTCGTCCTACCTGGGCCTGTTTAGAGCCCCTTGGCATGACATACGCCTCATGGGAAAAGCTTCTACCGCCCTCACTATCTGCTGCCCCCGAGAGAATTATGACTATCAAAACGGCCCCACCCCTGGTTGTGGAACATCATTACATTTAAAACTTCGTCTTATAATGTGAACATTTATGTCTTCAGACAAATCAAAAGTCAAAAGATAACTTCACATTAGGCTTATAAATATAGTAAAATTGGACGATCTTTGTCATTACTTACAGGTGTTAGAGTATATGTACGTGAAAAAAGCTATTCGACAGTTTCACGAAATATCGGTATTTTCAGAAATTGTACTCGCTCAGCGAACGTGTATTTACGCTTGCACCATTACTGAATGCATTCGTTAGAAAGAAGTGCAGGTATATATGCGACACTTGGTAAAGGTTTTATTGAACCCCTTCAGGTCATTAACTGCGTAGCTGGCTATGTGGCTCTCTTTAAGGCCTGTATACACGAGCAACATTTACAAAACATTCCCAAACATTTCCAAAACATCCACTGGCAACAAATCCAAAACATGCTTGTTTTCGGTTTGTTGCACAGTGTAGACAGGGT